>JAXQIY010000172.1:0-10529 GCA_037041695.1 Irpex sp. PG99-01B2
ACACAGGATCCCTTCTCCGATGATTTCTACGCTCAAGTCTTCGGCCGTCTGTTGCATTCACGTCTTGGTGTCAACGCACCCGAGGCCGTCCTGAAGTTCGGTTCCGGCGGCGGTGTCGGTTTAGGTCTCGGGCAGGTCAAAGGTGGCCGTCGACAAAGCGCGATGCAGCGAATGGAGCAACAAGTCGAAAGAATCGTCAACAACGCCAGGTTACGAGAGAAGGAGAAGACCAGTACGCGTTGATCACCATGATCAGGTCTTATTTCTAATCTCTGACCTCTTTTTGCAGCGCTCAATAACCTCCAAGGAGCTCTTGGCAAGACCGCAGGCCGTAGTTATAAAGCTGCCCCTCGCCAGCTTCTCCAAGTTGACTCAGGTTCCGGCAACGGCACTGATGCTCCGAACCCTGCTCATGCGCACATATCCAAGGCGGACGTTGTCCCGGGCGCTGAAGGAGAAGGTGCTGCTCAAAAGGCTGCTGAGATCGGACATGAGGCTCTTCAGGGACATGTACGTGACTTCAAGTGGTATTGACATGACATGAGTCTCATCTTGTGCACAGGGCAAGCTGTTTGAGAAGAAGGACCCTCTGACTCATCGGGAGACCCTTGTCATCCTTGAGCGTATCTTCGACATCATCATGGAGCTTGATAGACTCAAGGAAGACCAACCACCTCCGGAGTCTGAAGCAGAGCTTCTAGAGCGGTACGTGGGATGGAGTTCCAGCTGTGTATCATAAATTTCTTAACGGTACTTCAGGGAGGAACGCTTCGCAGCCACTGCCTCCAGACTCTACGACGCTCTTAGGGTCAGTGTACCCCTAGAGACAAGGTGAGCTTACACCCGCAATATTGGTTAACCTGTTTTCTCAAACTATTTCCCATAGTGTCCCTCATCCGTTCATCTCGCTCATTACCCCCGTCAAGGGGAAGAAGATGTTCCCTCGTGCACTCCGTTACATCGATCAGAGCAGGCATCTCACGATAATGACTCTGATTCTAGCGTGCTTCAGCCAGCTGGACGTCGTGAAGAACTCTGTCATACTGGACCAAATTGAAGAATCGCCAGAGAGGAAGGAAGCGGAGAAGCAGCTTGACGCCTTCATCCATCATGTCATGCATGCTCTCCTTCCGGTTGCTGCTACCGCTGGAGTAAGGCTCATTCGAGGATTGCTGGGCGTGTTGATGACACGGAACGATATCGGTGCGGTCGCGAGAACGAGGGTGAGTTTATGTTCTTCGAAGCGTCATTACGTCGCATTGACTGACCCGCGACTTCGCAGCCGGGCATCTTCATCTTGACGTTATTCATCAGTCGGATAGAACAGCTCAGTCAAGAGGGCTGGGCGTTCTCAGATGATGCGCCTACTACTGAAGACATAGCTGAATGGTGAGCCTTCAACAAAGCTGCTGAAAGACCAGATCGTAACTAATTGTCCTCGTAGGCATGATCTCTTCAACCAACTCTTCACAGTCCTCTCTCCCCATCTACTTTTCCTGTTCCCATCCGTCCGCCAAGCTGTGACGAACAACATACCACTAGCCAACGTTCCCGACTCTGACGATGCCGACCAACCAGTCTGGCAATTCCTCGCCATTCTGGCAGCCCATGCCGCGGTCGAGCAACAGCAGATTCTCGTCTCCGCGGTCAAAGAGCGTGTACTGGAGAGCGTGGCAAGCGCGAACAAGGGATACGGCATCGCCAACGAAGAGCAGAGGGTGAAGAGACTGGCCAACGTGAATATATTTTTGCATGCGTTGGGTCTAGATAGCTCGCAGATCGCCTCATAGGGAGGGATACTGCATCAAAATGGTTTGGTATTGCCAGGATATGTTGGGGCTCGCCTGGCTGGCAGACTATGCACGTGGAGGCACTTGTAATTTGTATCTATATGGGCTTCTACCAGATCGTTTTGTAATCCGTTACTGCCTCATTTGTCGAATGTGTAAAGCAGAGTGTACACCGCATCAATTTGTGGCGACGAGTGATAGCCTGGGCTTAGTTGAGACCAAGGAATAATAAGTAAGGTAGTACTGCAAACCATTCTGGTCTTCCCAAGCAGGCGCAACACCTGCACACTTTTGAGGTAGCTGTCTGACTTTGCAAACCGATCATATTTACGGACGTCACGGTGTGTTGAGTCACTGAATCGAGTCGCTTTATTAGCAGCGTGATTATTCTATCCAAGAGAGCGTGCGATAAATGAGAGTGGGTGGTATGAGAGCTCGGCCAAAACGTGTAGACGGCTAGGGAAATGATGTCCGTGGTGGGATGAACGGGATAGTGATAACTCGCAAAGAGGATATCATCACGCATTGATGGTGAAATGGTCGCTGGTGTGTCCGTAGCTGCCAACTGGTCGCATCAAAAGAAAAGTCAGTCGAAGTCTTCCAGCGGTGAGAAGGGTGGAGTACTGACGCATGACCAGGTACGAGCTACCGGCGCGAACCTCAGGAACTTTGACCGTAACGCTGCCAGAGTAGACGTCGATATTACGAGCGAGTCGCGCAACGAAGAGAGGGGAGCTCCCAAAGCCCTCCGTGTATAGGTCGAGATAGGGGATGGTTGCGGCGTTCTTAGGAATCGAAGACTTGTCCCTGAAGAGACGGAAGGTGGGGTAAGTGCTTGAAGGCAGGGCGAGAGTTAGGATACTTACCATGTAACCGTGACTGTCTTTCCCACTTGCCAAGTAGTGTCCTTGGCTGGGCTTGAGACGTTGGGCAGGAACTGAACTGTGTCCGTGGCAATTTGGAACTCGGGACTGACACTGTCGCCGACTGAGAAATCATGTACATCAATAACGTAAGCACCTCGAGGCTTAGAGGACACATTTTATGCTTACTCTTGACAACGTAGGCTCCGGGGGACACTTGAGGGACGTTGAACGACACAATTCCGGGGGCAGGGTTAAAGTTAGTCGCGAGTTGGGCGGCGGCGGTCGAGCTCCCAGCTGCAAACAGTTCCAAAGCAGCGATGGGGTCAGCACCCTTAGGCACCTTGGCGGAGTCCCTAGAGGAAAGCCCAGATATAAATTAAACGAATAAACATGGGTGAGTGTCAGAACTTACCAACTGACTGCAGCCTGTTTACCAATTCCCCACACGGTCGCAGAGACCGGGGAAGTAATTGTAGGTGTCACGGAGGCGCCTCGTGCTGAAAGCTCGAAAACGGGGACCGCATAGACGGAGGTGATGGCGAGCACGCCGGTAAGGAATGTGGTGATGAACGAGCGCATAGTTTTGAGAGGTTGTAGAACAGGAGCGGAGAGAGAGAGAAAATGCGGGGAAACGCAAGGTCTCCCTTAGCCGAGGACATGGACCTTATATATTGCCGTCAATTTTGATGGCAACATGAAAGCCTAGAATTCGGAACAGAAGATTTGTCCATAGATACCGGTTGGCCGCCCCTTTTACACCGCGCTGCGAAACATATGCGGGAGTGATACAGGCGCCAAGTCTGGTCCGCGTGTGACCAATGGCTGGGGCCATGCGTGAACCCGGCCAGAACCCACACCTCACGCGCGATGGACCTGGCATATGTCCAGCTTGATACAGCTCCTGGATGGGTGCGGCGGGTAGGTTCCAGTTCAGTAGCCAGCAAAAGACCAGTCGGATCTTCCTATCGTAACTATCCTTGTAAATATATCTTAGCTGTCGGTACACCTACATTGACAATGCAGGTCATCCGCATATATCGTTCGCACAATGTCCATACTCTCGCCACATTCATATAAACACGACATCATGATTCAATACGATTTACAAACAGCCTTGTAGTGATATTATTGCAATTACACGATATTTAACTGACCGTCAAGTCGATGTCATTCAGAGATAATCCACTGATATCACCAGCATCGCAATGCCCGTACTTCGCACGGTCTGCATCAAGGAGAGCAGCAAAAGAGCTAAGAGGGAGTTTGTGAGATTCAATCGAGCACGTACAAGTATTTTGGTACTTACTTGCGAACTGCGGGGTCATTGGATGCGCGACCAGCACGGAGGGAGGTCAACGCCATATCGAGGACGTTCCAGAAGTCGTTCCCAGGTTCCTTTGTGAACGTAATACGCTGCAATTACAGGATAGGTCAATTTTGACGAGAGAAAAAAGAAGTTAAACACGAGAAACGCACCATAAGAGCGACTCTCCCACACATTGGCCAGCACACGTCGATATCCTTTCCAAAGGTAAGCCGCTCACTCAACTCGATGATTGTCCAATGCTTCGTGGAATCCGGGTCAGCCATACTATCACGCAGCTATAGAGTCAAATATTAGTGTCGCTGACACAGAGCGGAATGAATAATGAGAAGTGCATACCTTCTTCTTGATCTCGGATCTATAGTGTGTGAACGCTTCATCAATAGTCTTGCGAACCTTTTTCCATGCGTGAAGGTTCTTCTCGATGCCAATGGGTAGGCCCCATCGACATGCTTTGATGGTATCCTGCCAATATCCCAATGAGTGCAAATCAATGTGAAAGCGAAGTATACACGCACCTCAACAAACTTCTTGCCCGCACCACCTTTGTAATGAGATATATCTGCCGAGAGTAGAACTTTGAGAGCGAGGTCGTATGTGTTGTCCTTGGTGTCCAGTGCAGTTAACCACAAGTAGCAACATGAGGCGGAGAAGACATACCTTGGTCTCTTGTGGCACTTCAAACCCTGAGTTCCTCACGATCTTCTCAAGTTTCTTGTCAACTGCGAGCAGGCTAATGAATATCTTGAGCCGTTGACCAATCTCTGAGTCCTGTGGGTATACACGTTTGAGATACAGCAGTATGGACGGAATCATGAACTTACCCGCAGGAAGGTATCAACTTCCCTCATCTGCGTCTCTGATAAATCGTTCCGTGAAGCCCAGTTGCGGGCATAAGTCCTGATGTTCTCGTTCACTGCGGCACTGGTGGAATTGGACGTTGCGGCGGCACCGGTGAGATCTGCGCTAAGACCTGCTGAATCACCTTGCGCTTCATCTTCGCCCTCCTCAGAACTGTCTTGGTTGTCGGGATCATCGCCATTTGCTCGACCGCGTTTGCCTAGGACACTGGTCGGAAGCGAAAGTGAAGGGGAAGACATGTTTCGTGATTGATATTCTTGTATCGTGTCGAGAACAGATGTCACGGCGGCGGGTTCATCTGAGGATGACTCGACACGGTTTCCGCGACGGCGTTGACCACGAGTCATGGCGAAATGGGAAAGAGTGGAGATCTGCAGGTTGAAGGTTGTTATTGCTCACCTTTTATACCTTGGGACAGTGTGAGTGCGGCCAAACAGCCGGCCTGTGCAATCTGTGGCCGCTGGCCACCGGCCTGGCCGCTGAACCACAACCGATCATTTTATGGCTGTTGGCCGCAGCATGATATTGACACACCTTGAATATCTGAGTTTCTCTGCTATTCTCGACTTCTTCGCTCTCCTCATGCCTTCAAATTCCAAACGAAAGGCGGTCCCAGACTGTGAGTTCTTTGCAACTTTATGCGACAGGCTGGAAATGTCATGGTGCGCTCATCTGTAAAATCAAGGCTTTGAAGAAAAGGAGAATGGTAAATACGTACGCTGTACAACCTGTGTCCTTTATGCTCGCGATGAAGACGAAGGCTGGATTCAACGCAAGAACGCGCAAGGCCACATGAAGACTCAAGAGCATGCAAGAAGATCAGCCGAGAAAGTGAACCAGGAGGCTCAGACCCTGGCCAAGGAAAGGGAACGGCAGCATCTTGAGCAGTCTTTTGTTGAGCTTCAAGGTGGCCAAGTGCCTTTGGAAGAGGTTGAGAGGCAAGATCGAATGTCGGCCATGGAGAAGATGATGTGGGAGGAATACGACATGTTTGGCGCTCAGCTGCCGTTCAGCGCGGGAGATGATCCCAATGCGGAAATCAACGCCACACGTGCAGCGCTTCAGCGCGACTGCGATAACCTTATTCTGCAAGATCCTGCAGATGCAGCACGTCAACTGGGGCTTGGTGCAGAGAATTTAGATGATGCTGCAGATAGAGAAGCACAGGAATATGATAATTCTGAGGAAGCTCTCTTGAGCGAACTGTTTGCAAAAGCTTGTACGTGGACTTCATGAAGATACTTTCGCAGCTGCCAGTCATCCATTCACAACTTCATATTCTCTTGCTGATCTCTGGACTTTGGAGCACAGATGCCAGGTCTGTTTCGAGGAAGGATTCTGCGGTGTCAGATACCGCTTGGGCACCATATAGTTCAAAAGCAGTAAGTTGGAGTGCTTTTATTCTCAGTATGATACTGATTGTCAGTACGCTCTCGCTTTTAGGAGTTCATGCTCGACCTAATAGATTCTCAACCGCGAACTCGCATATCAGATTCACTAATGAAGATGATCATTTGGGTTATGCAAGAGACTGGGGCACAAAATGTGCCGTCATTTTACCAACTTCGTAAAGTTCAGACCGAGCTGCGATCCGAGTCTGGGATTCCTACCATCAAGTGCGAGTCTGCATTGCACAACGTTTTCTATATCAACGATCCCAGAGTATTGATAGGAAGGGTAAGTGATGCATGCTGCGTATTGAACTGTTCATAGTCTCATCAGTACTTAGGACTGGTCAAATCCTCGTACACGGCCGTTCATACATGTGTATCCTGAGATACCGGATAGCAGAAGTGCTGGTGTTAGTGAAGTATGGCATGGGCTTAAATGGCGTGAAGACGTTGATCTTGACGCTCTAAGTCCCATGTATGATGCTGGGCCCGAGAAGCACTTCTATGTGAATGAACTCACGCGCACTCGTGATGGTTCTTTCATTATTCCGTTCCGATGGATTATATATCGAAAGCAGGTCCACGCACAATCATGGCGCGTAACAATCAATGAGACAGTAAGTGGTTAACATAACTCCATAACAGATTAAAGCTCAGTATAAGCTAGAAGAGCGCATCTATTCATTTCAACGAGAACATAATGGTGGCAGTAGACGAACTCTGTGATAATTACTTCGACCTTGAGGCGAAGAAGCTGCTACCTTTCACATGGAATCGTAAGTTTCCTCAATACTACTTACATAGCGATTGCTGACTTCATCCTAGTTTCTGATGCACCACAGTCGTTCACAGCAGCCATGCCTCATCCACTTCGCAGCGCAGCGAAGGGTGCGCCAATCTATACAAGCTTCATTGACTACTTTGGCGACGATGTCTCGGGTAACATCTCTAAGGCGTGGAATAAACACTGGAATGCCTATATGACTCACCGTAATCTTCCTCGTGAATTGCTACAACAAGAGCATCATACACACTTCATCTCCACCTCTCCTCGAGGGACCATGATCGAGCAATTCGGGGAATGCAAGAAGATTATTGAGTACGTCGGTTTGCTATTTCTCATTGCACAAATCAGCTCAGTAGTCAAACAGATCTACTCATAGCGAGCCTATGCGTGTGCGTGATGGTATCACAGGAGAACCCGTTTGCTTTCGTCTCTTCATAAGTGCGGACACGGCGGATAATCCAATGCAAAGCGAGGTATCCTCACATATTGGCGGCAATGGGAACTGCTTCTGTCGCAAGTGCAAAGCCGGTGGTACAACGGAGGAGAAAGAAACTGCAGAGATATTTGAAACCTTATTCCACGTACGTTGCTGTTCTTTCACTGCCCATAGATGCTCTATCCATGATACCGTCTCTGATGATCGATGCAGCCTGGGACGCCTCGCACCAAAGAAGAGATTATGACCTGTTTGGAAACTCAGGTTAGCCTGGCATGCCGTGGAATCGCACAACCGATTAAAGCTCTACAAACGGCAACGGGTATCAAGGATGCATATACCCAGCACTGGATCGATGAGCTTCTGTCTCGTGCGAGAGCCATGCGAGAGCAGGATCGTAATCGCTCAATTGAATCAATCCATGCTGAATTGATGCAATGGGTCCTCGATCACAAAGACGACATCTATAGTGGATTTCTTACATTGAAGGGTAAGCTATAATTTAGTTCGTTCAAGTTCTAGATTTGCTAAACACCGCTTCAGGGTTCGATCCAACGAAAGACACCCCAGTAGAGATTTTACATACCATCCTATTGGGCGTGGTCAAGTACGGATGGCATATCACCCATACCAAGTGGACGGATGCTCAGAAGGCAACATATACGCTGCGGTTACAGAGCACGCTCACACATGGTCTGTCCGTGCATGCGATCAGAGCCGGATATATCATGCAGTATGCGAACTCGCTGATCGGACGGCAGCTCAAAACTCTTACTCAGACCACCGTCTTCCACATACATGATCTCGTTCCTCCACTTCATTATCAACTGTGGCATGCAATAGGCGATTTATCAGCACTTCTGTGGTATCCCGAGATCAAGAACATGTCGGAATACTTGGTGAGTCTGCATCCCCATAAATCGAACGCAGTCTGACTTGCGCAACGTATAGAACGATGTTGATGTCGCGGCTGGCAACGTTTTAGACAGTTGGGCAGAAATAGACCCATCTAAGCTGCTTCAGAAGATTAAACTTCATCTACAGACCCACCTTCGCGAAGACATTGTTCGGTTTGGTCCTTTGATTGGCGTATGTACTGAGACATTTGAGTCGTTCAATGCGGTTTTTCGTCATTGCTCAGTCTTGTCGAATCACCTGGCACCCAGCCGCGACATTGCCCTGGAGCTTGCTGACCAAGAAGGGCTGAAACATCGCATCTCAGGTGGTCTGTGGCAGAAGAAAGATGGGGAATGGACATCGGTTGGCCCTGGTATACGAAAACTGGTGGCAAAAGATGCTGTATTGCAACGACTTGTTGGCTGGGTGAAAGCCAAGGAGCCAATTGCAGGTGAGCACAACCGAGAGATATTTCACCAGAACATATGTATTCTGACTTCGCTTCAGGTCATGTCAAATTAGCACCTATCCCGCAAGGGAGTAAGACTCGACCAGTCGTCATGCTGGAGAACACGATTGCTAAGGAGGCGTTGAACTACAAGACATATTCACCATCGTCTCGATGGCTTCGCGGGAAGTTGTTTATCTCTCAACGGAAGGATACATGTGTTGTAGGCTCTTGGGTCTTTTTTCGTTCTCCTGTTCAACAAGTGCGTATTCCGATCGTTTACACACTTTTGATACACTGAGTATTTTTTTTCAGGGCCAAGTTCAGGCAGGCTGTGTCGAAGATATTCTGATTTCCCATGAAGAGGGCAATACAGATGCAGTCGGGGTTGTACGAGTGTTTCAGCTGGCTGCAGCGCGCCACAACATATTTCGCATGCCATTCCTGCAGCAGAGGCACGGAGAGACAATGTTCATGGTTGTTCCAATAAAGGTACGCACACTCGGGCTGTCTACTGAAGCTGATTACTCAACTGTATCTACTATGGCATCGCCTAGAACTTCGACTTTGACTTCAACGTTCAGCATGATTGTATTCATGCAGGCTGTACTGCCTCTGGTGAACGGCCCCTTATGCAAGAGCGTATGGCATCCAATATTACGGAATCATTCATTGAGCATAACCACACAAGCCCCGCCGACCGCTTCATCATCAACATGCACTCTTTCCATAACGTTCATCTCGTTCGTGCAGCTATACCGCGTTCACTCTCCAAAGTCCTACCTCTCTATGAGGATCGTCTCAGAAAGCACACTGAATGGGCGGAAACGTTAAGAGAACAGCAGACTGTCAAGCGTGCCGAACAGAAGGAAAAGCGAGCTGCTGCTCGGGCGAAGGGAAAGGAGAAGTCAAAACCCTCTCAGGGCTCGAACAAAAATCCCGAAACCCCAGTTGGAGCTCCAGTAGAGCCGGAGCCGGATGCTTTACAGGGCAGTCGCAAGCGAAGACGTACAGAGTTGGACAGTGATGAGGTAGATACAGGGCAGGATGTGCCAGGCCAGTCAGATTTCGCAATGGACATTCAAGTTATGTAGGCATTCAAATCTATCATATACATTATAAAGATGTGATCTATCGACTGTCCTAAATAGTATACTATACAGAGCATAGCGTGGACTCAGTACTGATCTCCGGGAGCATAGCTTGGATGATATGAATTTGGGCGCGCTCACCGGAAGCTGGGCTCAATCACCAGTTTGTACATGTATCGGTCACGGAACGACAGTAGAAGTAATATGTATACGTCAAGAGAAGTACATAGGTCATTAATTATGATAGTATATTGAAACGAGCGCAGTAGAACCAAATGCAAGAATTCGCTTTTGGCGTGGGAAAATACCGGGCCACAAGCTTGACACCCGCGACCATAGGCTCGTTCACACATATGGTTCTGTGTATCAAACATATATTACTGACATAGAGTACATATAAACGCTACTCGAAATCTATACAGGCTGCCTGGCTAGGTACCGTACGGGAGACGCATGAATTCTGTGAGACGGCACGGATGGGTTTTATATAGGCGCCCTGGCTGATGGCTACAACCGTTTCGAATGGCGGTGTATGAATCCACCTGCAATGTGATTAAGCTATACAATTCGTCTCTACAGTGGCCAGGAAATCGGACAGGCAGGCGTTGGCCAACTATACCAAGTTGGATTGGCACGTC
>JAXQIY010000173.1:0-10382 GCA_037041695.1 Irpex sp. PG99-01B2
TCCGCGTTATCATCTATGCCCAGGCAACCAGCCAAGGCGCGCAGACTCGTGCAGGCTGGGTCTACCTGCAGTGAATTACAAGGTTTTGGCAATATCAAGGTCTAGTATACCGCATGAGAAGAGTTCGGACACTTTATCCTCGTTAATTGTCACTATCATCTCGTTGTATGTATGCCTCGGTCTCCTGTTGTATGCGCGAGCTGGTCTCGTCTAGATGTTCGTTTGTGTCATTCTGTTTCTTCTTCAAGTCGTATTACACGGACATGTTTCAATTATCTGTGGTCTGGAGAATTTTATGTATCGTGAATCTGGTCCTGAATGCATACACGTCCACTGGTGTATTGAATCTTCGCCAGAAGGTGACCGGTCTAGGTATAGTCTCCGCGACGACTCGAAGTGTAAGTATTTGATTTGACTCTTTTGAACGATAGAGAGCAAGACTACGGCGCTGCTAGTAGTATCATATATACGTTACACTCTAGTATAGTACCCTCAGGCTGAAAAGTAATACTGTTAGCTGACATCCGAGGACTCGGAGTCGATACGACAGATTATTACGGTAGACTTCGACCGAACTCGATGAGTGGAGTAGAAATCAAGGCATGTGCCCACACAAGAGAAGGCCGCAATGCACGACCACAGTTAGCACACTGCTTGAAGCACCGTCACTGGCAATAGCTAGTAGTACTCAGCTGGCAGGCGCCGGGCAGGAGATTCACGGCGCCTGCATCATGATCCGGACTCGGTTCAACCGACAGCGATGACTTCATCGTCAGCAAGCCTGAACCACTGGCCATAGAGCGTGCTCAAATGCAGGGCCGTAATCCTCCCAATAGGCCCACATTCACTGCAGTCTTGTGAAGCACAACTTATTCTAGTACGGATATGCCATTCAACTCGAGCGCAATACGGCCCGGGGCATAGAGCACCTCCAAGCCGCGAATCGTGTGCTAACTTCAAGTCACTGGCAGGGCATCGAGTAAGACGTGAGAACTGGCAAATAGCTGGTCGCATTCTCCAGCACGTAGTGAGAGTACCGTTTGTGTCATGTGCAAACCGCAAAAGTCTCCCTAATTTGCTATCATCAGGCTAACTCGAATTTCTGGAATCCTGCAGGTAACCTGTCGTGGTCTGATTCAAAATTCGCTACTCTGGATTGAAGGCAACCGTCGGGATGTTTGAAAGACCCTTTCATGTAACTTACGGCCCCCTTTCCCTGTCATGGCCAATCCTGCGGTCCTGCTTGATTGTTTGGTGATTTTAGGCCAATGCATCTTCGGTAATATCGTAATCCTCTCAAATGGCCCGCGAACGTCTTTCATCGCTTCTACCATGGCCCATACATCAATCAGGCCCAAGTACGATACCTGCGTCCGTTGGTTACAGGATCGTCCGTCGTGCGTGTAATTCAATCGCGGGCTTGAATATAAGGGGTTCTCCCTCTGTCTCTCTCTCTCTAGCGATTTGAGCTCTGTACATCTCTGACTGTCTCTAGATTCTTGAAATCCTTCAGAACCTTCGCCTCTTTCCCATATCGCCCGCAGACAACCCAAGCTTTGCTACTCGCACGACTATGGACATGGCAGGTAAATAACATCGCCTTATATTCAGTAGAATTTCTAACTGACGAGCAACAGGCTCCACTTTGCTTCAAGCTCAGGCTAATGCTGACATGAATGCCCTGGAGTTGGGAGATGTAGTCTGGGACACGGACCTTGAAGAAGGTGCGTGATTTATACGGCTTCAGATGTGGTTAGTACTTACAAGGTATTATAGACAAGGACATGTCTATCGTGGAAAAGATGCTCGAAACACGTGATGAGGACGACGAGGAAGACAGGAATGCGAAGCTTCTTCTTGAAGGCGCAATGAAACCTGAGGCTCATATCGCTGTTCCCGCCACGGCCGTCGCAGACCGAGTTGTGGCACAGGATATAGCGCTCTCAGAGTCTTTGGAAGATGTCGCGATGGACCTCTCTGATGCTGAAGACAACGCCTCATCTTACGGAAGATGTGCTTCTCTTGGCTACCTTGCAGATTGGGAAGAGGAAGATAACTCTGACGCGGTCTCCGTAGCCTCTACGTTCACAGCCCTTACTGAGATCGATGAATATATGGACCACACGGAAGAAGGGGAGTCCCAGGACATGGTCTACTACGAGGCGTCAGAGATTGGTGCACGTACACCCTACGCGGTATCTGAATGCGATAGTGATCATAGTAGTGCCACCATGTCTTCCATGGGAGATCCCTCATGGGGGAGCGAGGATTTAGCTGCGCTTGATGGGGAATATATTCCTACTCCCCGCGCTGTTACTCCAGTATCTGGATACGACGGCTCGTTTACTATTGTCCCCACTCTGAACGACGACTCTGATGTCCAACTTGAAGGTACATAACTAGCATCCCGGATCTTGTGTTCCGCTCACTCATCGCCTCTCACTTTTACAGAACCTCAGGCCAATACTCATGAAGACTATAGCAATACTGAACCCTTCGTTGGCTACACGACTTCTCGCGCTAGCTCCCCTATGGAAGCAACGGACTACTCTTCTGATACCACAGAGCCTGCAGAGCTGGATGTCCTCGACTACGATTATCAAACAAGCGGCCTCTCTATTGCCAAAGAACGCTCCTTCAACCCCCTCACCGATCCTATCATGAGTGACGCTATATATGCGGACGAGGATCCCAACACTCTCATAACGGACGCTTTTGGAACCACCGACTCAGACTTCGCATTTTCCGACCAGGAGGACTAGGAGAGCAAGAGTATCGTAGCGCCGTCCTCTTTCGTCTCTGCCTCTCATTAGCCCAAGTCCCTCGTTCTTCTCGTTCTATCCACATCCATAGTACAAACCACTATTATCGCTCATTACCCCCTTTTCCACGCTCTATTACATTGGTCAATGCAAATCGTTACTCACAGCGTTCCGGTTCCCTCTCTGGATTCGTTTTTCTCTCTCATTACTACTGTCTCTTTGTTCGGATATATATAATGTAGTGCTTACCGCGTCGCTCCTTAAAAGATTATCTACTCGCATGCTTCTATCACTGTGTCTGCCGCCATGTAGCCATCGCGCTCGAAATGTTGGGTACGAATGATCGCACAGGAATGTAGTATTCTAGGCAGCGCAAGGACAATACAGGCTAGTGCGACGCGTAACTGTCATATAAGGCGGGGATAGTGGATGTGACGTGAACACTCAAGAAGATTATGTGGTTATGAGAGCGATAGAACAACGAAAGCAAGATAGCGGAATACGAAGCAATAGAAAACATCAAAGCAGTCATCAAGGTCTAGGTCCATGCATGATGCGATAGCACAGAGCAAAAACAAGGATGCAATGCGGGTACACCTCTATTACCCACGCACCCGAGTATGATCGACGTGCAGGTGAGACACCGGTCAGCGATCAAACCCGGAGCTCATGAAGGGTGCACCTAAACCTGCACCGGCACCGGCACTGGTATTGCCAGGCGTCAATGGAGACCCGGTCGATGTACTATTGCCGGATGAAGTTGAGGCGTGGGCTACCGAGCTGACGCGGGAGTTAGCCACACTGAACGAATGCTGATTGGAGTTGGTGGTGGTCGAGGTAGACGGAGTAGTTGTAGTGGGAGACTCCTTTGGTCCACGGTTGGATTTTGCCCAACGGAGACCGCACGCGTTGCACAATGTCTTGGGACCTTGTGGGCCCTGTTATAGGAGTTATAGTCCAGTCAACCCGAGAAGCCATAGTTTGGAACGTACCTTGCGCCACTCAGGGGAGTCAGTCCGACCGCACTGAGTACAGACGTACATATCACTGCCCATGATTCTCTTGGGCTGTAGAGGACTAGGTCAACGGCTTGAAACATACGCGTATGCCGACGTTACCTTTTTTCTGGGTTGCTCGGAGTTGCTACCAGTTTCATGATCGTCACCTTGAGATTGACTAGGTCCGGACTGTGTACCCGGTACGGAGGCATCGTAGGAGATGTAGGTGGGGGACTCATCACTGGTCGGCTGAGTGACGGATTGGAATGCATAGGGAAACGACCTTCCTGGCATTGGGTAGGAATTTTGAGTTTGACTAGGTACAGTGCTTGGGACCGAAACCGTGCGTTGCATAGACGACGGCGTGGTCGATATGTTGAGACTCTCTGCTTGTGCTTTCGCAGCCCGAAGGCGCGCTTGTAGCCTTTCATTCTCCATCTTCAGTTCGAGGAATGTGTTGAGCCTAAGACGCGATAAGCCCCGTGGACAACGCAAATGCTAGTCGAACCTACATTGCAGTGTTCCGGCTAGGATACGGCTTAGCCATGGCAAAGAAACACTTGAATGGCTCTTCGCTTCCTGTCCTCTCCGACGCGCTGCGACTCATTCTATCCATAACGCAAGCCGCGTTGGCGTTGAATGCTTCTACGCTAGCAGGACTGTCACGACTTGTCACGAAGTGAGGATATCCTTTGATTTCGAATAGCACTTCCTTTGGAGAAGGTTTGTCCTCCATAGGCTGCACTAATCCCACGGGTTGTGGCGCAGGCACGTTCGGGTACAGATCCTTCGCGGTCTTGCATTGTAGACGAGCGTATGCTAGCAAGTCTGTCCGGTTTTGAATAGATTCGTTGAATTGTCTCTGAAAGGTTGCGCGATCATCCGCTACGAGCAAGCATTGCATCAGTTTGACTCTTGCAACAGTTACAGGGGGTCATACCGTTCATGATGTCACAAACATTCGTGTCTGTAACCTCTTCGTCTTTCCATCCCAAGAGCTCCTCAACTGCCGGACCGCAGTACCAGACTTGACCTGTCTGTGAGAGGATAAGCATGATGGCCTCGGTGAGTTCTTGGACCAGAAGGTCTGCCCATCTTTTCCGCTTCGTAAAGTCGTATACTAGCTGCTGTTGGTTTTGAGACGGATCACTGGCAGTTGCTTGATAAGTAGGCGAGTTCGCTACGGGCACAAGCGGCATCACTGCGAGCGGTAACAAGTACAATGAGGCAGGACGGGAGGGCGGGCGTCGGTCGACGACCAGATGGTGGTGCGCGCAAAAGAGCCCCACCCTAATTGCTCGCAGCAACGTCGGCTTGCGGGCGCTTGAGCCTGTCCGCTCACCGCAAGATTGTTTCTTACCAAATGAGGAAGTCCGGAAGGCATCAGATCGGCATTGTCATTGGCGCCGTGGGCGTGGTGGCCACCTCTCTCGTTCGAAATCTTGACAAACTCATACAGGCTGGTTCCATCACAGCAAAGTAATCGCAGTAGAGCGAGGACTGTGCATACAATATTATATTATGGTTTTGTAAGGCTGGTGATGGAATTTAATTAATAAAAGACAGCACTTATTGACATCTAAGTGAGTATGCAAACGTATGTCACGAAAGAGCGTATGAAGAGTACTCTAATTTCTCCTTGAGATAAATGATAGTATGTATGCTTACATCAGCAGACTATAATTACCAGACAGTGCAAGCTGAGCCAGCAAAGTCGTCTTTGGAACTTCCCCTGATCAATTACCGGCACTTGAGGCCGGAAGCCTGAGAACATCGCGTAATCGGCACAAAATTTCTACAGAGACAGGGAGATATGCTTCGCATGCATTTTGGAGTAGCAAGGAGTGAATAAGGGTCCAATTTCTGCATGCAAAAATCGCAGGTGCGTGGCTGACGTACTGGTGCCGAGTCGCCATGGATTCAGGGCGAATTCGACGAACCCATTGTTCGGCAGCAAGTACATATAAGTTTTTGCGTGGCATGTGCATCATATGGACACAGCACGAAAGCAGAGATCCACAGATTGATAGTCTGAGAAGTCAATCAGCTTCTAAAGTTTCACGGGAAGGCGTCGCGTCAGATTTATCTCCCAGCGAAAATTTATGCGTACCTTGTATTCCTTTGTTCGCACTCTATAGCGCCACCAAGGTGCTGACGTATCAGGGTCCACATAGAGTTAATTGATAGGGAGGACCCGGTGCACCAACGGATGTATCATCCTTCCGCTGTCTTATGATATGGGCGGGACTCGGGTCTTATTCTACACCATGAGGCGGCTGCTGTACTCGGCGCTATAGTGTATTAGGGTGCGGCAACATTGCAGAGCTGAGCGAGTGGCGTCGGCCATGCAATTGAATGCAGTGCGCGCGCAGAAGTTTCCGGATACAGCCGCGTTGAACCCAATGCTACGGTACCTCCTCGGGACAGTGATGGCCTCCCAAATTTCTGGGTCCTAATAAACCTGTTTTAGCAGCACCCGCGAGTAAGACAATTTATATTTATCACCCATTGTCTTGTTTTTGACCCCTCGGGCCATTCCGACTGGCCTCCGGAGTGATCAGTGTTGTGGCCCATCATCTTGGTCTCACTCGTATTCAACACGTGTCATAGGATGCCTAATTCCGAGCCTATGACACACTGCATTGCCAGTGGCCGCCGTCAATATTTACTTGGCCTGCTTGCAACGGTCCGAGCCGCCGCAAAGCTTCGGACAAAGCTGATCTTGCGCCACCAAATGCCGTTGGACATCAAACAAGTCTAGCTCGATTCGTCTGGAGCAGAAGACATCCCTGCCGCGAACTATGACTGAGTCGTTTTACCTCGAGCTGTGACTACATACCTGAGATTCTCGCCTCTGCTGGCTTCTACTCAGTCTAAAACATGCGATAAAGGTGAGCCTATGTGCACTGAGAAGCCGTGACAAAGCTAACGTTACTGTTATGAAGATACTTATTCGGCAGCGGCGAGGACTACAGAGGCACTCTGAGTCCTAGTAAGAGTCTAATAACCAGAATCTGAATATCCGGATCGGTAAAGTCAGCATCCTACAGCGTAGTTTAGATGTGCTAATCCTGAAGGTGTACAACACTAGGAGATGGCTTTGCAGCCATATCACGTCGCACAGGGCGGTGCGCCCCGTGATTGCGCTGCAGACTGCTTCACGTCGTAAGCTAAAGTCCTCCCATTTCGCAGCATACTGGCATGATATGCTCACCTTGACGTATACTAAGAGAAAGAAACCACACAATCTACTCTCTCTAACGTACTCACCAGCGTTGAACGCTGAGCGCTGAGCACTCAGACCCGTCATAGTCGAGGAACGTGTTTACCGTCGCGACGCGGCGGGAAGCGGAACAGAGTAGGGACCCCTGACACTGCTGCGCCGCCTATTTTCTCGCTCGTTAACTCTCCCAACCTACTCGCTTGCCAATTTTGACCTTACCATGCCCTCTTCTGGTCAGAAACTTGGTCGCAGATTGGCGTAAGATTGGCGTTTTTGAGCCCTGGATCGGCTTTGCTCAAGATTGGCGACAGGGGCAAATTTTCGGCACATTTTTCTGATTTTATTCAAGGGCAGGCATTGAAATATTGACACTTCACGAAAATAGATAAAAACGTGCACATCATTGAGAACAGCAAAGCAAATACGAGAGCGACAACAAAACGAGAGGACGAAAACACAAAACTGTCGATAACGCGGTCTCGAGAATCTCTCGGGGCATGCACTGCTAACGAACATTTCCGCAGCGTATCCGTACGAGGGCTATGTATCCGAAGAAGCGTCGACATCTCTTGAGTCCTCTGCATCCATGTCATCAGTTTCGACAGTGGTGTTTCCTGCGTCGTCCATATCCTCCATGTCTGCATCAAGATCATGCTCATCTTCATCCTCCTCGTCTTCTTCTTCGTCCTCTCCGGCCTCATCAGATTGTTCCTCCGATGGCGTTGTATCCTCTGTTACATCGTCATCATCGGCCTCTTCCTCTTCTGAGGCTTCCGCCTGCCATCTGCTAAGAAATCAGAGTCCTTACCTCAGAACGAGTACTCACGTCGTTCTTTTCCTCATTTTGAGTCAAATGTCTACCAATAGGAATGAGAAAACTCTGCCCTCTGTTCCGAACCTCATCTTTCTGATACAGTAACCTTCAGTAATGCATAAAACGCAGCGAAAAAAAGGGGGCACAATGTCATACCATATCATTGAATTCTCTCTCCTCATCGGATAAGTCCGCCATCTCCTTATTTCTGTCCCGGATCGCATTCATGCGAAATCGTCGCTGGCCCTCCAACGGCAAGGGCAGAGGGTGAGGCTGTAGCGGCTTCGGTAGTAGGGTAGGGAAGACTGGGGTCCTGGGTACTAGCGTTGGGGTCGCGGCCGACATAGCTGACGTTGAAATCGTGTCTAGAGAGCGTGGGCTCTAACTTTTGGTCAGTAATTCACATCGAGAACGCCGCCGAGGACGGGAGAGTGGGTGCACAAAGAGAACAAAGAAATGGCAACGCGTCCCCTGGTCGCCGCGTTTCAAACACGCCAGGTGTTTTTGATCTGAATAATTTGCGTGATCTGAGATTTATGCCGGAAATACTTATCCCAGCGCTTTTTCGGATGATTCGGATCTCTGATGCCTTCATCTTCGTCACCCACCAACATCTTGTGCGACGTACCAAGCTACGAAGGTAAGCTCTAGCGGATACAGTGGAGGTGACGAATAATTCTGATATAACGTTGAAGCTAGATAAACAACACTGCCATAATTCTGTGCTTTGTGAGGTATAATCTGCATGACCCGAGGTCGCCGTATGCGGCTAAGCACCAGCCTGAGTGCTGGACTGAAGATTCCATGCATCTACCGACGTCTAAGAGCGAGAATCATGTCAAAAATTTCTCATGTGATCCGTGATTGCACCCGTAAGACACTTTGGCGTAGCGCATAGCCCTGCATGGCGATAGGGGTTCCCCAAAATCTTGATCTCCCACGGTCATTTTACTTTTCAAGAAATTCAGGTGAGACCTCCTTCCTCATTCCGAAAATGACGAATGATATGAACGTAAATTTAGCGTGATATCAAGGCAGAACACGGGGCTATCTGCGCACCATCGCCTCCACGTCTAGGAACGGAACAATGCACCTTGTGAGATACCACAAGACTTCGATTTAGATATTGAGGGCTCAGGTACACAGCCTTCTTGCTCAGCACGAGCAAGCTTATTCTGCGCGTTTATGTCTTAGAAGATTTTCCGCACCGCATAACGGCCACCGCCCTGTCAGCCTGAGGGTTCGTTCTCCAGCAATAACGTGTGTTGACCCAAGCTTTCCGCTATGCATCTGACTTGGAAATCTCTCGACATGAGCGCAACGATCTCCAGAAATCCTCGACAGATCGTCATCAAGGTCTTACACTTTTCAAAGGAGTCAACGGTGTGTTCGCTTCCCAGGCAAACGTCATTCGACCAGCCGTTGCTGATTACTGATATCCCGTTTCAGTGCTCCGTTGTTGGAATTGCTATCTTGACGCATTGACGGGGATGTGGTCGATGACTTTACTAGGAATATGGTCAAAACCTGCGCCACCGTCTAAAGGTCGATGCTACCCGCGTGTCGAGTGGCATTTAACCTTTATGAATGCCATGATTTACTCAAGCACATGACATGGCCCGCTATGGAGGTGGAGTTTACGCTGAAGATGCTATAGGTCAGGCAAACAGTCCATCATTGCGTCGGTCATATTCCTATGCTATACGCGATCTGGACTTCCAATTGTGAGTTTATGCTATGTAAAATCGTCAACAGCTAGCTAACTTACGACTGTTGATATGGATGTGGTCAGATTCTAGACTCTGAGAAGCTGATGAACACTGACGATACTCTGCTTTTGTCAATCGAAACTGAGCGCTGAGTGACACTCCGCCACCTGGGTGGGAATTTGGACACTGGAAAGTCAGCGCTCAGCTGGGGAGGGCGCTCGACCGGACAGTCGGCACTGGATGCCACGATCGTAGCCGTGGCCACGGAAACGAGTTTGAGCATCGTGGTTCTTCGCGACCACTTCACACGACGAGCTTATGGGATCAGGAAGAAAAGCAGTCAAGTGTTGATCTACAGAAGTATGTTGCAGCCAAATTTGCACCGTCCCGGCTCTTGTTCCTTCCCAATTCTCATTCAACGCCATCTTGCGCCATGGGAGCCTGGGTAGATTGGAGACTTTCTAAACATTTGGGCTTAAGTTTGCATGTGGAGCCATAGAAGAAGCATATGTCGTACGTTTGCAATCCCTTCTGACCGGATGGCACTGTCCTAACTGCATTGCCTTCTACTGCTTCTTCGATGCAGTGGAAGACCATATCTGACGGATGCTATGGTTGCACCGTGATGTCCTATTTGTAGCTCATATTGCACACATCTCGACTAATACGGTGGATGCTCCGCATATATAAGTACTGCAGGGAATTCGCCATGGATCCTCATCCTGGCCGTTCTCTTCTCTCAGCCATGTTCTCCCGCTCAGCCCTCCTTGCCACTGTTGCTCTCGCCCTCGCCGCAGCTGCGAACCCAGTCGTTCAGATTCGCGATGCCCCGATATCCCTCACCTTCGCCAAACGCTTGAACTTCACGGGCACCGT
>JAXQIY010000174.1:0-11060 GCA_037041695.1 Irpex sp. PG99-01B2
CCACGCGCCCCATGCTACTATTGGTCAGGCCGGAAGACGCTAACTAGCCGCGTTATGTGAGTAACAAGCTTTCGATTCTAAATCAAGGACGCACCGGAGATATTCTTTTAGTCCGGAGTAGGTGTGTGAGTGCGACACGCGCGTCTACTAGCACATATCAGCCTCCGATGCAGCGAGGTAACAAAACACTTCATTTGATAGATTGACATCGCCCTGCCAGGTTCTGCTGGCTTTGCACCAGTCAGGCGAGGAACAGTGTCGAAGTGATACACTGTCAAGTATCATTGCGTTTTAATGATCACAACTCTAATCATTTTTCGTTCAACAGCGGCCAACACGACTCTATTGTGCACACGGATCAGAGTACGGTACGGCCGATGCTGTATAAGCAGTAGATCGCTAATTAGGTCGATGTTTATTGAGTCGGAAACGCAAACACACCTTCGATAGCAGAACACTCCCTCCAAGATGAACTCGATACGTGCGACGTGTATCGGAAATGAAAGCGCGCCAGTGACGGTATCTATTGACCGGAAGAAACCTGCATCTCACGACGTTTGTGCCACATATCGTCTAATTCAAACGTCTCTTGCCCTCCCATTACATCAATACCCTTCTTTGAGTCGCCACCGAGATCGCTCGACATGTAATGAACTGCAGGTCCAACATCTTCCGCCAACGATTTCCGTGATTGATAGTCTCGCTCTACTTCGACGTGAAGGTGCACGTGAGCCGGAGAAGGTAAAGTTCTTTCGTGATCGCCACGGAACGTCGACAAGAATGCAAAGGATTTCGCGGGACCAGTACGTCTACGCGAGTTGTAGAACGAGATGGGGGTGGTGTTATCCTTTGAAGTGTCGTCCTTGTGCATAAGCTTGAAGAAGAATGACATCACGACGGAGAGATTTGCCACCAAAAGGCTTATGCCGTCCTGTCATGAACAGTATTGCAACGTCAGATAAACTTCATTGGGGTGGATATAAGAGAATGACTTACATGAACGGTTGCTGCAAACTCTTCAGTGATACCGCCGATACGAAGCATAGCATAGATATAGTATAAGCTGGCGGCGGTAGTCAATATCGTCGCGGCAAAAATAGCAATGAGCCTGATCTTGGTTCCTTGCGACAAGCTGGCGCCCCAAATGAGTTGGATAGGAGCGAAGACGAGGATGGCATCCGTGCCAACAAATGCTATGGACGGGTGTAATATAAGGCACCGTTTCTGCACAAGAATTTGAGAATGTAAATTAACATACTGATCGACTGCGCGATGGCCGCATCATCTCCCAATCTACACTGAGGTGTCGGGTCGTCTCTCCATGTCGGCTCAGGAATACAGATCCAGAATACTTGAGCGAAAAGTATCACCCAAGAAAGGCCAAATAGCCAGGCACACAGTTTGAGAAATTGTCGCATTCTGCCTGCCGAGATTCGAATGACCGTATATAGGATAGATAATCGGGAGGTCCTATGTCAGCAAGTGTTAATCGTCTATGCAGGCTCGCAAGTGTGGAGATATACCATGTGACTCCGTAGTAGAAATGTATACATCTGTAGCTAGTCTGTTCATTCTGGTTTTGTCGACGATAAGAATTAACTCACAGCCAATACACCGCTATCTTTGTGTTTTTCGAAAGAGAGTCTGCAAAGCGTTCAGCATCTGTTGGACGTTAGAGATGGAAAGAAGCATACCAGGATCGGCAGTATGGTAGAAGTTTGCCACAACCAGTACGATAGTACAGATTGCAGCGAATACGACCCAGAAATCATCCCACCACAGCTTCTTCCGGCGGTGACGAATCCATAGGCGGACGACAGTAGCCAACAGCGCAGCACCACAAAGAACACTGTTTACAACTATCGAACGAGATTGACGATAAAGACGTCACTCAGTATAGGTCTATCAGCACACCGTAGGGTATACGAGGCACTCACTTCGCAGCTGCTTAACTGAGGGGGCCATAGAAAACGATCGTGAGAGGGTCGGGATTCGCATCAGAGCCGCCTCTTATACACAGGCGTTCTGCAGGGCAGGGAGATCGGGGAAATTTATTCGTGGCGTCAATAAAATGTAGGCAACGGCTGTAAGTGTAGAACTTACGGAGTACTTCAGCATCTTTTCAATCATAGCGCGACTTCCTTCCGAAGGACAGAAAGTTTGAACGCTGGCACTGCCTGTGCACGCCAATTTCGGGGCTTATGGTTACGGTAACGCCATCGGCGAAGAAGCGTCCAGTTACCAGTTGTCGCAGTGCGCCTTTTGTGCCTTGTACAACGGGATTGCGCCAGTGAAGTGAATGATGGGACTTGAGCGGCAGAATCTCAATATCCGTAACTGGGACCCCAAAACGGCCGCGAAGCCGCTTGTGTAAGCCGGTTCTAGCTTGGGAAGTCTCGAGGACCATTGGCAACAATCTTTCATTCTTCAAGGGCCGTAATTGTTGTACATAATGGGATTGACCTTCAAGTAGAATCATTCCACTACTGCTCAGGCTTCTGATCAAACTGATTAATGAATAGCAGTACTAAAAGTTAGTTGCATGCTTGACTTTTCCATATTTCCTCACCTATGTAGATCACTTCAACACTCGTATAATGGCCAAGCCTGATCAGAAGAAGTAGGAGGGTACTCAGGCGACGACGGAGTCAGCTGGTTCACGTTCAACGTAAAGACAAGCCGGCCATCTCCGACCGTGCGCCACAAAATGTTGGACTACCTATTATAGACATAAACGCGGAAAATGCAATCGTCGAAGTTCATTCCGCGATGCTGAAGACAAACAGTAGAAAAACACATGCATGTATCCAAACCCGTAGAATATTTATTGTAATAATAGCTCAAATACATCTGAACTCGAAGACCGAACCAGTTCATTGGCTGCAGCCAGTGTCTAGTACCAGATTTACTATCATGGAGATGCAAGATGTGTCTTTGCATCTGGTTTCTTCAGCATATCCCTCAACTCGATAATCTCGTGTACAGCCACATCTGAGTCATCCTTTGTATCTGGTTGACTTCCAAAAGATCTACTTGCAGGGGCATCACCTTCCACATGGTCAAGCGACTGTGACTTCATCTGATAGTCTCTTTCGACCTCCACATGGAACTGTACGTGTGTAGGGGCAGGAGCCTTGTCAGGTCCTATAGTGGAGAGGAAGCCGAATGATCTTGCCGGCGTTCGTCGGGAAGTAGGCCACGCTGTCGGGCTACGCTCCTCCGATGACGCTGATACCGAGCTACTGCTGAAAACGAAGGAAGTGATGACCGAGAGGTTTGCGACCAGAAGACTGATTCCGTCCTAACAAAAAATAGGAAAATAAGGAATAGCGTGAAGGGTGAAAGATATTGTTGCATACATGTACTGTAGCAGCAAACTCCTCTGTGATGCCGTTGATGCGTAGCATAGCGTAGATGTAGTACAAACTCGCGCCTGTCGTGACTAGCGTTGCCGCAAAGATGGTGATAAGACGAAGCTTTGCACCAGGCGGCAGCCTCGCATTCCAAATTAGTTGAACGGGTGCATACACCAAAATCGCATCGGTCCCGATGAAAGCTATCTGGCGGTTAGATAAAGGGACAATGATAAGTGCTGCTTGTACATAGTGATGGACTGCGCAATAGCAGCATCATCTCCTAGGAAACATTGAGGAGTTGGCTGGCTCTTCCAGGTTTGCTCCGGAATACAGATCCAGAATACTTGCGCGAATAGGACGATCCACGAGATAATGAAAAGATACACGCATACGTGCAGGAAGCGACGCATACGGGGAGTTGAGGTAATGCGAATCACGGTACAAAGGATAGATAGCCGTGAAGTCCTGAAAGGACAAGGTCAATGGACGTTCAAATCAAGTACCGCCAAGTTTACTTACCATGTCACCGCATAGTAGAAATGAATGCATCTGAGCGAGCGCAATGTCAGTGGTGAGGAAAACTTATAGACAAGCCTGGTCAATATATTATACAACATACAGCCAATACACTGCAATCTTGGTGCTTCGCGGGAGGGAGTCTGACGACATACGGTCAGTGATTTGGGGTCTCCGAGTCGTACTACTAGTAGGTCAAGTGCTACAGGCATACCAGGATCAGCGGTGTGGTAGAAGTTGGCAACCATGAGGACGATTGTGCAGACTGCAGCGGCAACAATCCACAAGTCATCCCACCAGAGCTTTCGCCTGCGGTATCGAATACCTAGGCGTATCGCAGTAACAAGAAGCC
Source organism: Irpex sp. PG99-01B2 (assembly GCA_037041695.1). Taxonomy (NCBI): domain Eukaryota; kingdom Fungi; phylum Basidiomycota; class Agaricomycetes; order Polyporales; family Irpicaceae; genus Irpex; species Irpex sp. PG99-01B2. Next base: position 4,225 of record JAXQIY010000174.1, read on the forward strand.
CAAAGCCACAGAGAACACAATTGACGACTGCGTGTTGAACGATGGTGAGTACAAGCACTTGATCATCATAATAATACTCGCAACGTACTTCGTAGCTGCTTCACGGAGGGTGGCATAAGAAAAGTACTGGGTCTGTCTGGGATTGAGGCGATACCTAAGTTGAAGCTATTTGCAATGGGTGGATTATATACCCAGCAAGAGGCTGTACAGCAATTTCTCGCTATTCATGGACTACTGTCGTGGGAAACAGAGCTACAAAGTTTCAACTATCACCCAATGCGAGTCCTGAACAGCAGCGACATCACGACAATCCACATTCGTCAACTGTGAGAGGCACCTTCATATGGGAGTTAATGCGTAGAAGGGAGGCCTAGTGAGAAACATTCCTCTCGCACCTGATGACAACTACCGTGACAAACTTGAACAGCAGATACATTTGAGCGCATGATGTCACGGCGGAGGGCGGTCTGCGCGCTGGTCGCGGCTTAACCGGGTAAGAGCCTATAGACAGCCTGAGGGTGTGAAAGAATGTAGTTCCTTGACATCCAATGGCTCGGATCCGTATCAGGAACCGCCGAACTGTGGTGCATGGGTTTGCAAGGTTTATCAACCCTGAAGTCACCGGTGTTTGGATTGCGGCGTAAGCTGTTTCCAGCAGTATGGTGATGCAATGCATCTAATAAGAAATCAGTCACACTGCACTAATTGATCTACCTCACGATATGTGGTAGCCGTGAGGTATTTCAGTTGCCAACGGCAGCGCGATACTTTCAATTTATCCTCCGAATAATATCATTTACCAGAAATTCAGCTTTGGTTCAGCACGTCTCAGTTTAGACGCCACCTACGTGGCGACCAAGCTGTGCCCGTCTCTGAGCGGCTCATACTACGACACAATGTGATCGAATGAAGCTCTAAGGACATGATGATCAGGAGAACGCAAACATGAAGATTGTCAGAAGCACTTACTCCTTCACACCGCTTCCCTCTGCGTTCCGTGAGTTACGCAGCGCACAAGAACACGGATCCATGTATCACCTTTCAACCTGCTGTTGTTGCACCTTACAGCCAATGGCGCCGCTTCACTTCTATCATGATCGGAACTCAACTAGCTGTGATCAAGAGCCATACAGTCACAAGCTAGCACCACGGCCCTAATGTCTACTGGTCGATATACCACCGGTAAACCATCACATCGCTCAGTGCGATTGGCTTCGTAGGAGGTCATGCTTCCAGCGGAAATGTCCTTCCGTGAGGAAGTAAGGGGTACAGTGTGAATTGTCTGGCAACGAAGCATCATGCATAAGAATAAACACAATATATTATGGAGACCTCTCACCGTGATTGTGCCCACTGCGCTGTGGCCGCAACTCGTTGGCGTTTGACGGCATGTCCCTATCCTCTACCAGGCAACGTACGAACTATTCGAAGAGCGAAGTTCGAGACACACTTCGAAGGGACTGAATCGCCATGCTTCGCGTGCATTACTTCGATCACGTAGAGATTTCCGTGGGAGGCTAGCAGTCCGGGAAGTAATAGAGTAGCAGAGACACGTACGAGCGGCGCCACGAGGGAACGCCACGATGCTGTTCATTATACTAGAAGTCATTCTTCAACAAGACCTTCTATCACCCAGTGCAGAGTGATCCCAAACTTTACATGGTTAGATAACTGGACAATCCGACATATGGCTATACGCACGATAGCAGAGTATCTACGGAAACCTTACCGATCGAAAGCAAGGCCTCAAATCTTCAAGAACTTCGCAAAATACTTCACTAGCTCAGCAGGTTCATCAAGGCCAGTGATCGATGCCACATAGCCGTCTGGGCGAACTATAACAGCAGCGCCCTCGGCTCGTATTCCGTAATCTTCATAGACTTTGCCACCCTGCTTCCCAGTGACATCGATAGCATCCAACAGTACCCTTGTCAATCGCACCGTCAGGAGCTTGTCACGATATTGCAAAGTCGAACACGTACTTATAAAAGTGTGAGCGCAGGACGACAGGGATGTCCAAGTAGTTCACAGTCTCCTTTGTTCCCTTTATGACTGTGAATATATCGAAAGCGTCGGCACCCAGCTTCTTCAAGAAGCTGTCGCCCCCTAAGATTTCCTCTGAGAAGGTGTTGAGGAGGTCTAATTGGGACGGCTGCGTGGTATCCCCAGTGAAAACAATGATCTTGAATCGGGTGTCAGATGGGCACATGTCTTGGATTTCGATGGGAGTCGAATCGACCGCACGAAGCACGATCTTCGGCGGGAGACGTTGGCCGAGCACTAATTTCGCAGACAAGGTGTCTTTCATGTCAGCAACGATTATGGAGGGATCATATTGTATTCCAGTGCCAGAGGTGAGCCCACTGAAAGCGAGGAAAGCTCTAAACATTGGGGAGGTTAATCATGTGCGGTAGGAAAGATGAGTATACGAACATACTCGAAGGGTTCTATCGGTGCTGCCGTTTCCTTTTTCTCCTTATCTTCGAATAGTTCTGATCTCGCTTTAGTGGAGAAGCCGGCCTCGTACCACTTGTCGAAAGCAATGAGCTCTTGTGCGAATTTGCGTCGCTCGGAATCATACTACAGGAAGCGTTATCAATCATCTCTCTTTCCGTGATATACCAATTCTCACCGTCTTCAATAGCTCCAGGCCTGCCCATCCTCGGAGGACGTATGTCAACTTCCAAGCTGCATCAACGTTTTGATCAGGGTAAGATGATATGATCGTTCATTGCAATACAAACCAAGATTGTGTGAGTCGTTCATGCTGACGTTCATGCCTTGGCCTGGACGTGAGGATATCAGGTGAAGCTGCCTAACAAAGTAAGTCTAATTCTCACCGCCTTTGGGAGAATGGGTGTGGCATGCGTCGCCCACAATGAAGGCTCTTTCGCTAGTAGCGAAGCGTGATGCAACGCGCTGTCCAACTACAGCAAACTATGTCAATACCCAATATTAGAATGGATGGCCCCGTTTATACATACCAACGTAGCATGTCCACCACTCAATTTCGGCAGGAGGCAAGACGTATGGCTTCAAACCTTCTTTGGCGATCTAGACACAAAGACTTTCAGCTTAGTGAAATTCTACACAGATGAATCGGACCATGTACAGACCTCTAGCAGTCTCTTGGAGTCTATGTTCTGAGCAGCGACACGGCCCGTGGCTGTGTCGATAAGCCCGTTCTCTAATCCAAGCTCGATGTAAAGCCGAAGCTTATCTTTCTCTCTAGGAATGAGCATCATAGTGGTGTTTGCAGCGTTGATAGTGGTGATATTGCGCCAGTCGGGAAATGTCGCCTCGGGAGTTGTTGTAAAGTCGATAGCACCCCAGACGTGATCTAGGAAGCAAAGCGTCATCATGCATAATCAGAAAAGATGTCAAGACATTCTCACCAGTTTGTTCTCCTACCATATCGATCCCAAGAGCTCTGCGTACCCACGAGTGTGCACCTAAGTAACAATCAGTGAAGGTCCTAGAGAAAGTGATTTTTTCTCACCGTCAGCACCAATGACGAACTTGGCGTAGACAGTCTCGATTGATTTTTCTTTGTTCTCCGTCTGCAAATGCTCGAGCACAGCTGTCACTGGATAAGCATTTGCGTCTCGTAAATCTTTCTCGTCAGTCGACAAGGTTAGAGATGTCGGGCGGGTCGGTCTATCAATAGCAACTCCATGCTCGGCTAGAGCGTCAAGGAACATGCTTTCAATAGCACCTTGATTGAGTGTCGTCTATGTCATAGTTCAGAAGGCAGCTCATCAAGACGGTTTGCTATGGTCACTCACAATAAATGGATAGCGCGCAGTTGGAGCGTTGATCACAGGCGCTCTTCCGCTCCTCTGAAAATGCAAAATCAGAGCTCACGCTATGCTCTACAGCAAGACGTGCACGAACCTGGATACCACCCCCTTCACGAGTATTGTAGAAGGCCTGAAACACGGCATGAGAGATTCAACGGGATCCAATCAATGTTGCACGTACCACCATATTGATCTTATTCGCACGTTTGAAGAAGCCATCAGCTAAGCCATAGCTCTGAGCACAACCAATGATAAGTGTGTCGTATGGCCTCGCTTCTCGCCTGAACGTACCTCGAATAACTCCATTGTGCGCGGCATTATCCCGTCCGCCTGACCAGCTGAAACGCTGGTCGGTCTCAAGATATAGATATGTAAGACTTCTTATATTTGACAGAGTAAGCAAGGAACATACCTTTGGTCTACGATTCTGATTTTTACGCTTGCACGGGTAAGTGCATTCGCGGCCATGAGGCCAGCAGGGCCAGCACCGATAATGAGTACATCGACGTGGTCGGAGCCTGTGGTAGAGGACATGTTGTAAGGAGTCGAAGTTTTACCTGATAGACCACCAAGTCATAGCGTATTTCTACTGTGGCTTAGTAGGACGCCAGCGCGCATCTGAACGCAAAACCTCCCTGTTGCCGCGGTGATATTCCTTGACAGCACTAGTCTTTTTGCAATTCAGTATTACACTCCGCACGTACTCATCCATCACTCCGTGCTGTATGTACTGGCGGGTTGATACCGGCGGGAATGCAACAATAGTAAGTTGAAGCGCGTGTTGAGTTTGAACTGGCCACTGGCACGGGCCTTCGGCGGTTCTCTTCTTGTTCATCATCGTCGTGATACAACATCAGGACGGCCAGGAATGTATCCATGCTGTAATCCATGCCGTATACAGAACGTCTCACAGAACGTCCTAAGGGTTTGCTGGCAGCGTGAGATGGTTACTCGATGTGAGGTTTCGGCGCAAGAAAAGTCACTATTAGACGCTCGCTGCTAGGTGTTGGCGGCTGCGCATGCGACGCGGCAGCCACCATCAAACCAATCATAATCGATGCATAATCATCGACAGCGTGTACTTTGTCAGTTAAGCTATGGCCACTCTACAGCTTATTGAGCATACGGCAATCATCAACATTTTACCACGGTGAGCTGGCACTATCATAAAATCCAACGCGTCGTAACTTTAATTTGACGGAATATTTGACAATCACCAGCAGGCGATTGCAATATTCTGATTGTGATTAAGTACGATAGAGACCGCAGTGTCATGAACAGTACCCATGCTCGTTATACCAACAACTTGGATTGGAACGAGCTTGCAGCTCAACAAGCTGCTTGCGGAACATCCGCTCATGACTTTAGTAACGTTCGGCGAATGCGATCCACTGATCTCCATAGCTTCTAGACCGCACAGTCTTCGTGCAGCTTGTGCGCACTGGCATCGTTCAGGTGTTCAATTCTGGCCATCATGTGAGTTTTAATACTCTTAAGTCGGCAATGTATACGCTCATGAGATTATGCACTCTGTCACTCTTTCAAGTTCCTAGGTTCTCAAGGAATTTGCTTATCTTGTTGAGATCAGCCACGGTTTCATTCTGATATTCTGAACCTAGAAAGCATAGCTCTCACGCCGCTGGAATGCCAGTGTAATGTCTTTCAGACCACCCCGTAGGATTTCACTGCAACGATGAACTTTGGCCGGCAGAGGTGAACACGCTGTTCTCGACAAATTCGTTGTCATCGAAGCTCATGAGCCAGATACCCTGGACGAAGCAGGCTCTCTTATTTGACTGCCAGCAATGTTGCTCACAACATCTCCAAGGCTCGTAATCCTTATCAATTGTATAATGCCGTGCAAACGACTAATATCAATTCGTATCAGCAGGAAGCAGGTATGGAAGCAGGTATCAACGAGGCCCACTCAGCAGGCTGTGTTCATAGAAGCAATTCGTACTCAAGGTGTAAAGTTCTGTCCACAAGTTGTTTGCGTGAGTGTGACCAGAAGTCTCGTGAAAACTTGTGAAACACCTACGAGCCACATTTATCATCCAGAAGTTACTATATCTTCCGACCATCTTCTCCAGTTCATAGATACTCATGCTCGCACACAAGAAGACAGCTTCATCGCGTCGGAATCAGTCTACATCGTATTCCAAGTAATAATGATACAGAGGTGTTAAGAGTCGGGTTGAATCGACAGTATATCCGAGGACCACCTTGTTAGCTCCGATGGCCATAGATCAGGCGGGTCGCCTCAATGACGGAAGTGTATCATCCACCGTTATCAACACCCGCGATGAAAGGATCAAGCATCCCACGCTGTCCTCGTGAAATCGTCATCCCTCGCAAACTCGACCAATCCCGTCTCGAGAAGATCCCAGTGCTTAACAAAACGAAGTCCTGCCGCTTCCCTGCGTAGGAACGTGAGTGATGTGGGCCACCAAATAGCGTTATATCTCACCCGATTTCCTTAATTTGGTCGAGCGTTCGCTCCTGTGAGTTGAGAAGAACCAGCATAGCGATATCTTGGAGGAATGTACGGGCTGCACCTGCACCGTAACTGGGAAGAAGAGGCTTGGGTGCCTACGTGACATGAGGCTCTGGTTGTCATTAACGTGCTAGCTCTGGATGAGAATGGTACATACAATTTGAGCTGTCTGGGTGGAGCCATGACCGTTGACCCCATTAGTACCGTTGGCACCGTTCACTCCGTTGGTAACCTTGTCGAAGGTAGGCGGAGGAAGGATGTACTCATCTGTAAGACGAGAACAATCAGTATTCGTTCAGCATGACAGCCTAAGTGAGCGCTCACTAATAAGCACACGGCTACCCGGTTTCAACGATGGGCGAACGTTCTTCAGGATCTTGACACAGTTCTCGAAAGTCCAGTCGTGGATGATTTGACGAAGCTGTAACGGTGAGCGTGTCAAACGTGGGGTGATGATAGAGCCAATAATCTTACGAAGTAGATGTCTTTGCCAGGAAGTGGCGAATCTGTAAAGAAATCCATAGGCTCAAAAGAAACCTTTC
>JAXQIY010000175.1:0-11069 GCA_037041695.1 Irpex sp. PG99-01B2
CACGCCCGGTACCGAACAGGAGAAGAGGATGAAGGCAGAAGATGGGTAGTGCGTAGTGACATCGTGGAGCTCACCGGGGAGACGAGAGAGGTGTTCTATTCAAAGGATAACGCAGTCTGTTATGCTGGAACATTCGAAGCGGACACCGATCTATACATACACGAAATTGAAGACTATCGAAAGCTGGCTCCCAAGGTGCGTCAAATCCTAGTATTTCAAAGTTTACTGCGTACGCTCAGTTGGATTTTTGGTCTTAGATTCGACGACGCCTGGTGCAGTCTTGTGTACTGACAGGTGGAGGGTACCCTCCCATTACAGACAAGGAAAAGGACGAAATAGCATCCCAGTATTGGTATGGGGCAGCACGGGTTCAATCCCTACGCTGGCGGCGCGTCGGGTTTAATGTCTCCTTGTACATGGCTCTGCTCAACTTGCGGGCTCAGCCTAAGAGTACTGGGGCTTCTTCCAGCAGGAAAAGAAAATACCCACAGCAGAACGCATACAACAGTCAGAAGAAGTCGAAGGTGAGCGTATGTTCGGTACTAGTCAAGCTTTTCTTGACATTGAATCCTTTGTAAGAGTCAATAAACTAGTATGCAAGATACAAGGATTGTTCCGGTGTAATATAATCCAGTGAGCCAAATATATATAATTCTCCCCGTTATGAGAGATCTCAACTACATTTATTCTGCACATTTCAAAGGACAGCCTCGAGAGCAAAACCAGTTTAATCTGCGCTCACTATGCTGAGCCTCTAAATATGAAGACGCTGATATAATATCTCCACTAATCCTCGTGTGCTTGTTCCTCCGAATAAATAACATTGGCCCCGGGCCACACAAATGTGTCACCTGAGATGTGTGAACTTCAAGTTGAAGGTTGAGCATGATCCATTGCCGCTTATGGTAGTTCGTCCATCTGCTATCGGTGGCTCACCAGGATTGATGTCGAGCATTTTAAACCATTCATAACGAGTACTGTCTGTTGAGCATATCCGTATCTGAGAGTGAAGACAAACATCGATTAAGTCCACAATGCATGCCATACTAGTAACGAAAGAATATCGGCTACGAGCGCTCCACGCCTTGAACTCAAACATAGACCTCAATCCGCAGTCACTGGTTGCCTTTCGTGCAGACCGGTAAACTTAGTAGACAAAGTCCCTCACAGATGTCTACGTCTACAGGAGCAACATCTGCCACTCAAGCCAAAGATCGCAACTATCTTCAACTCAGTAACAGCCTGGCGCGACTCTCGCGAGCAGTGGGACAGACGGCCGACTTGTGCGAGCTGCTGAAAGTGGATCTCAACGCGATGAAAGTACTATCTGCCAGCCATGCTGCAAAGTACGTCAGACGTAGTGTGATGAAGGGACTGCACAGGGCTAACTAAACCCAATAGATTCATGACCGTTGCCGCAGAGCTTAACCCTGAGCAGGAGGCGGCCACAGAGGAAGACATGAGCGAGAGAAGATAATAATGTTAAAGGTGTTAACATCGAATAGTGAGTTTGTGTATCAATTCGGTACGCACATACGCTGAGCGACTGTTAAAGTTCGACTGGCGACTAGTCTGTGAACTTGGTTCACTGCTTGTCATGTCGGACTTTCTACTCTCCATCGCCCATGATCGAGTGGCGATACGGCAGATATCTCCTGCGAATCTTCTTGCGCTGCACCGCTACACGATAGCGGTTGGAAATCTGCGGCAACAGGATGGACTCGAACGCTCGAGTTAGTTGGAACTCAGTCCTCACTACGGATCGCGCAGTTCTATATGCTAAACCGGGGGAAGGGGAGCACATAGGCTCAAGTGATGTTATAAATGTACGGATATTCGTCTACTTCATCAATACCAAAGTCCCTATGGCGCTGCCAGACAGCGCAGTCAGTCATGTGTACGGAGTACAAGGATTGTTTCTACGTAGGCCTCAGATCTCAGGAAGGTAGCTAACGAGTAGTTACCTATTCGATCCCAGGCATCGGTCCAACGGCTCTTTCTGTCTTTCATGAAAAAGATATACTCCACGTGAATCCGCGCGAGGCCATACAATTAAACCACAGCACCAGAGCACACATACACACTATTACTACCACCCGAATATCAAATCGCTCACATGCCCCAAGACACTTTTACTCGGCGACGCCTGCACAGGCGGGTTGGCACTCAACCCACCACCAGAGGCTACATCACCAGGTTTCGCGAACGGCGGCAGCTTGCTACCAGAACCAGGCTTCCTGAACGCAGAAGCAGACGGTGCTAGTTTGATGGGCGTACCCACCGGTGGCGTGTGTATACGTTGTACGAGCGAGAGGGAGGTCTCGGGGTAGTCTGCTCGTGAGGGAGGGAGGAGAGTGGCAGGGGGTTCGTCCATGGTGATGTCTGGAGAGGTTGGTGGTGCGGAAAGGGAGGCTGCGAAGGGACCACGGGCTAGCGATGCACCTAAGAGGGCTTCGGCTTGTACAGGCTCCTAAACACGCACACAGGAACATGTTAGCAACGAAAGTGCTGATACGTAGGGCCAATATACACGTACCGCGAACTTGACACCAATCATATACGAACCACTAAGAACTTCTCCATTCTTCCGAACGGCTCTTAACGCGTCCGCGGGATTAATGTACCCAAGTCTGAAGCAGTTCGATATTTCAACGTTGGGGTCTGCCTCTGTCGTCTGGCCAAAGGAGCGGAAGATTTCGACGGTCACGCTGAATTTGTCGGCAGGGTATCCAAAGACGATTACGTAGAGCGGCTTTGAGTTGGTACCGGAGGCGGACAGCTTGGGAGTTGTTGGGGCTTGGGAGTATTGAGGGCGGAATATAGAGCTTCTGACTGAGGAGTCGAATGTCTGCAGCAGACGCGAGTGTTAGGCACAATATAAACTAGATGCCATGGCGATGTTGGAGCATACCGTAGATCGTCGTGGGGCGGGTTCGTAAACTTCATTAACAATATCATTAACAGAGGCCATAGGAGGCGCGTCCTCGTCTGCAAGCGTCTGTCGTTGCCTTTGCCTGCATAGAGAGCCATGGTCAATCGAAGGAATACGCGCGATAAATAGAGCGGACGCGCACCTGGAACTCTCAAACATGGAGTCCATGCCAAATTCTGCGGCAGAAGAGCCTGCCAGCAGAGGATTCATTTTCGCCTTAGTCTGCACTATAGGAGCATCGTCGAAACGGGGGCTTTGTGAAGGTGCCTGCAAGGTTGCCCAGAATCAACACCATGCCATGACTCTATGACACGTATTTCCTACATTATGTTGGCTGGCGGCCTATGAATAGAGCACTTAACAGAGAGGTAATTCCAAAACGCCATAAACACGTACCATGAGATATCCAGGTTGGTAGTGGCTCCTTGATTGGGACAGACTATCAGACAGACTACTAGCTCCTCCTCCAAGTGGCCCCGAGCGTAAACTAGGGCTGTGTCCTGTCCCTTGGCCAGGCATGCCCGCCACAAGGAATTGCTGCGAATGTGAGTGCGAGAAGCCTCCTGGCCTGCCGTGTAGTGATTCGTTGGACTGGTCCCTGAGATGGGAGTTGTATGATGTGCTTGAGTACATCTTTCTTCTATTTGTTTGTTTTGCAGAAGTTCAGAAAGTAAAAAGTAATTCTGGACGAAATAAGCAGAGGTGGCAGCACAAAGCACAGAAGGCTGCAGGCAGTCACGCTCGCCACCAACCTGTGTGACATTAGAAGTTCGCGTCTGTGACAGCTCTCACGTGCCTATGTGACTTAGTGTGACAGTGTGACTTCGGCCTTGGGCGCCCGATTAGATAAGTGCGTCTATCGCTGGTAATTTGCCTGAGGCGTCGAGCACTTTCTTCTAAACCACATCTCAGCCAAATTTTTCTTCATCGTGAGTCAAGTCACAAGTTTGACTCCGAAAAGTTGCTTATAAGCATGGAAAAGATCGCAGGTACGAACGCTCTATCGATACCCATCCAAACTACCACTCCAAGACTCAAATATTCACGGAAGTAGATCAATGGCCGCTCCGCAAAGCGAACTGTTTCCTACGATTGGAAAGGTTGTAGCTGATACTGCAAAGGCGGATCAGACGCAAACGACAGCCACAGAGGAAGATGATGAAAGGCCCGTGCAGGAGGTCGAGTCGTTATGCATGAAATGCTACAAGCAGGTACGATTCCTGCACCCTTATTATTCCTACATTAAACTTATGGCAGCACGTAACGATAGGGTGTAACTCGCATGCTGCTTACTAGCATACCGTTCTTCCGGGAGGTCATCGTCATGTCGTTCCGATGCGAACACTGTGGCTTCCAGAATAACGAAATACAGTCCGCTGGTCAAATAAGACGTACGTTACAAAATCGTCCAATGCAGCACTATCTACTAACTGCTATATCATATCTATCTAGCTGAAGGCTCTGTATATACTGCTCGTATACTCACCAGGAAAGACCTCGACCGCACAATCGTCAAATCCGAAACCTGCACTGTCATGATCCCCGACTTCGAGTTGACCATCCCCCCAAGTCGAGGACAACTCACGACTGTCGAGGGTATCCTTCGCGACATCGCCACGGACCTCGGTTCAGACCAACCTCTTCGACGCATCGAGAATGAAGCGGCATACAACAAGATCCAAAGTATTATCGACCGCATTAAGGAGATACTCGGAGACGATGATGAAGAGGAGGAAGAGGAGAGTACTACAGGGGAGGTCAAACGTACGAGTGCAGTAGACAAGGATGCGCCTATGAAGCCCTTCGTCATCACACTCGATGACCCTACGGGCAACTCGTTCTTGGAGTTCGTCGGAAGCATGGCCGACCCCAAGTGGAATATGCGTACATACCGTCGCACGCGCCAGCAAAACATCGACCTTGGGCTCGTCAACCCGGACGCGGAAGAAGAGCCCCAGCCTGAGAAGAAGGATGATGACGATCAGATCGGTGGCGGAGCGGAGGGGCAGAACGAAGAGATCTTCATCTTCCCGGGCACTTGCTCGAGTTGTGGACACAAGTCAGATACGTTGGTCAAGAAGGTCAATATCCCGTACTTCAAGGTAGATGTCATTTCTTCTCGAACACTTTGTGGGTTACTGAAACAATTACATTGAAAGGACATCCTAATTATGTCGGTCAACTGCGAGCTTTGTGGCTACCGAGACAATGAAGTCAAGTCTGGAGCCGCGATTGCTGAGAAGGGCAAGCGGATAACGCTCAAGGTTGAGGACCGTGAAGACCTCAGTCGGGATATTCTCAAGGTAAGCCTCCTGTGTGTGTCTGATTTGTATATGCTCACGTTCCTGTAGAGCGAATCGTGTGGTCTCCAAATCCCCGAGATCGAGCTCGTCCTCGAAGCCGGCACTCTCGGCGGTCGCTTCACCACTCTCGAGGGTATCCTCGACCAAGTCTACGAAGAGCTCTCCGAGAAAGTGTTCAGCGACGCGAAGAAGGGCGACGGTACCTTTGAGACCTTCCTGGGCAAGCTTAAGGCCGTTAAGAGCGCCGAACGTCCGTTCACACTCATCCTCGACGATCCTCTGTCGAACTCGTACCTGCAGAACTTGTACGCGCCTGATCCGGATCCGAACATGACGATTGAGGAGTACGGGAGGACGTGGGAGCAGAATGAGGAGCTTGGGTTGAACGATATGAAGGTGGAGGGGTACGAGAATGATGTCGAGGAGGAGACGAAGGAGAAGGACGGAAAACAGGGTGAGGAGGCGGAGGCTGAGAACACGGAGAAGTCATCATAGCGAGGAGATGTCGCTGTGATGTGAGTGTGGGTGTATACTAGAGACTGAACGGCGTGTAGCATATCTACGAAGTTAAGAAAGCTGTATCCGTTGGCGACACTGTAACATAGCACATTTTATATACTAGGTGGATGGGAAATGACCTACAGGCGATCTGTATAAACATGCGATAATCATAACGGGTGCCGTGGTATGTACGTACGCCACAACGCCGAGCGCTCTTTGCTGGGGGGAACATAACTCCAGCCACCACCAGGGTTGATCTCCTTATTCAACCCCCGCCATGTTTGCAGCACGTAGAACACTTGCTACGAGCCTATCCTCGAAACCTACTGCCTTCTTCAGAACTTCAAGACCACGCTTGAACACCCGCACACAATTCTTCTCTACAAACGCATCACTGCAGCAGCAAATACGATATCAACGTTTCAACAACACCAACTCCGGCGGAGGCTTCTTTTCATCTAAACGACGTACGCTCGGAGAGAAGATACTAGTGGGAGCTGGAGTATTAGGTGGTGTGTACTACGTAGCGCAGTGCGTCCTTACGATTATTGAAGCCCTCAGCAGTTCATGACATCAGAGTATTGAGATAGCCTAGAGAAAGTCCCTGAGACGGGACGATGGCGGTTCATGAATAGTAGTCCTGCATTGGATGCACAGGTCCGTATGCAATGCATGAACCATGCGATGTGATATTAACTGCGGGTGGTCGTAGGTGGCGGATATGACCCGCAAGGCATTGCTCGAGGACTTCCACGGGAAACTCTTACCCCCGAACCATCCCTTGACGTTGCACGTCGCTGGCGTTGTATCCAAGATATTGAATTCAAATAACCTCGGGACACTGAAGACGCCTCATCCTGTGAAAGTGCTCGGCAATTCAACTGACGACGAATTCTGGGGCGATTCGGGCAGGACAGATGGCCTTACTCCCGAGACGGGAGGCAAGCAGTGGGAACTCCTGGTTGTGGACGATGACAAGGTGGTCAATGCGGCAGCAGCGTACGGTACGTTTGCAAAAGCTCGCTTGCGTACACAACTATATCAATACCCATTTACCAGGCAATATCATCGTGTTCACGGGTATCCTCCCAGTGGCAAGAAACGAACAAGGGCTGGCTGCCGTACTTGCGCATGGTACGTGAACATAGCATATAACATATAACCGTGGCATATTGATTTTCAACCAACTTCCATCCGCAGAGATCGGTCATGTTGGTGAGTACCGACGCCGTGCAACAGAATTCTGACTGACCGGTCACCGCACATCCGTAGTTGCTCGCCACAATGCTGAGAAGGCCTCCTCACAAATGGTATTCTTCGCACTCGCGACGTTGGTTTCCGTGGCTTTGCAATGGGACTTTGGTCTAGCGAGCTCGATGGCGAACCTCGTACTCGCACTGCCTCATTCGCGTACGATGGAATTTGAAGGTACTCCGTTTACCTTCTCTATGATTGAGTTTACCAATGATTTACCACTAGCGGATGCAATTGGCCTGAAGCTTATGGCGAAAGCTTGCTACGATCCCCGAGCTGCACCGGAGTACGTGTATTTTTTCTGCAATCTCTCGGCGTCCTGGCCTTCTAAATCTGCTGAGTGCTGATGAGTGACATTCTCGTTAGGATGTTTGAACGTTTAGGAAAGATCGAAGAACAACAAGGTGTTCGAAGCGAATTGAGCTTCATGTACACTCATCCTTCGTCCAAGGCGCGCGTCGAGGTAAGAAAACGACGGCGGTGCCATTCGATTACTCCGTTCTAACATTAAGAAACTTTTCCAGCGGTTGGAGCAGAAACTACCGGAGGCATATGACATCCGAGCCAGCAGTCCAGAATGCGCTGGTATCCTGGACAAACTTATGCAATTCAACGCCACTCGAAGGGGAGGGTGGGACTGGTAAAGCATATAATACTATCAATCGGAACTTCGGGATTTATCTTTCAATCAAGAGTCTTCCTAACTGCTTTTGGATTGAGAGTAGACTTATAGGAAGCAACGAAAAAGGTAGGCAAAGCGGGCTTCATCCCACTTGGGCATCCTCCGTATCGAAAGTCCTCTGGATAAACTTTTATACGCAACACTGCAGCTCAACGATCAACTGAGTTGTTACACTAGGTTTATCAAACAAAATGCAAGCTGGGTCGCGGCCGTGATAGAGCCTGTTCCAACAGCTTTGTGGCGCTACAAGCGCTACCATGGTTATCATCTTCTCATGGCACTAACGAAGCCTTCTGAAACTCCTCTGCTTCGAATTGTCTTCAAATTCCCAGCATCATGCGCGCTGGATCCCCGCAGTGACTGGGCCGGTGATTGAAGAACGAACTCATCTTATCACAACAGGCACAGGGCCGCCCGGGCTCATTCAGAGAAGTTAGTAACAACGCGTCGTGGACGACGTCCTGATAGATGAGGAACGCACTCATGGGTCTATACAGTGTATATATGCGTGCGTTCTCCAAACATTTATCCCGATGACGAGATGGGCACTTACCATGTTTAACCCTAACACGCACCGTTTGACCGATAGAAGGGAAGTTGAAGTGCTGAACCGTATGCAATTGGCACGGCATCTGATTGGCATATCCTATGCTATGGACTACGAACAGCGGTCGCTCCTGGCCCGGTGCATCCTCAGAAAAGTCCGACTCATCCGTCTTTGCCGTTTTCTGTATAGAGCATTTACGGAGGTGTGGCTCGTAAAGTGAGGTAATTTGCATCGGAGAGGAACAACCGTGAGTGATGCTTATGTATCTTCCGCTTGCCTGTGTATTGTAATCGAAACAACTAAGGGCTCGTGGAACTCTCATAGGACATCAGTGGACATCAGCAAGTTGGTTCTCAGCATCAAGACGCCGACTGTATGGAATCTTCCATGAGACGTGATCTCTACTCTGAACTGAATGTCTTGAACAAGCGTGATCATGTCCATGAGGGTTTGTGACAATGGAGTGCGACAGACTTAGTACGTGCCAAACCACGATATCTTCCGCATATTATCTGCATGTCTTGTGTGTCGCTCTGTGAGTCAAGGGTGCAAAGCATTTGAATTCTGTCGAAGACCTAGCGCAAATTTCGGTCGACGTGATCCCCAAAGAATAACTTCCGAAGTATCAGATCAGCATGCTGACATCGATTCAGGAGACTTTCAGGTCATGACGCCATCTGCACTTCTGGAATCAGTCCGTGAGAGGCTTGACTTAGTTGGTTGTCCTCAGCCACACCTGGTGCGTGCCCAATCATCCCTATCGCCGGCATTGGACCTTCCGCTCAGCTTCTACCGTCGAATTAGCTCTCAACGACCCATGATCAGGCCCTCGACACCGAAAGATTCCTGACCTTTTATCCGTTTAAGGCTGGCATTGCGGCAGTACGGCGGTTCTCCGAACCCTGATGTACCGTGAATATAGCAAGCAGCAATGATTCCCATGTGCACGTTACCTCTCGTATATAACTCACTGAGCCCGTTTGCCGCGTGCACCTCGGTTTGGTTCTTCCCCGTCTTAGGTCTCCTCGCACGATAGCAGATACACCATGGCGACCCTAGATGTACCGTCGTTCATCGGTCCTCTGTTGGTGGAGATCTGCTTCGCACTCATGTAAGTGTTAATTTGGAAAAGGCTAGGACGCCGATAAGATGCTGACTCAGAATGAACCTGTAGTCTGTACGGAGTGTTCTGCGCGCAGGTCTATTATTGGTGGAGTGCATACAAGGACCCTCTGCACGTCCGTATTATTATTTGGTCTCTGCTGTGAGTGGTGATAAGCTCGGATCTGTCTAAAAAGGCTGACATTGCGACACGCAGGGTACTGGAGACCGTGCATGTGGGCTTCTGCATACACGTTCTGTACTGGTATTTTGTCCTGAATTTCAACAATGAGGATAGTCTGAACAAGATTGTGTGGTAAGTGTCAATTATCTGCCTTTCCTTGGTAGAGTATTAATTGCTTCGCACGCGTACAGGAGCTTCGGGGTCAGTGATCATCGATCAAGGATGTCTAGAGTAATCATGGTTTTACTGATTATCCCCCAGGTCACAGTCTATCTAGAGGTAAGTAGTGCCCCCTTCACAAGATGGATACTTAAGTTTACCAGTTGACTAGGTACTGATTAGTGGGACGGTTCAAGTGTAAGGGATCATATATGACTCTATTAGATGTGCGATTGACTCCACAATTCGTATAGATTCTACATGCTTCGTATATGGCGCTGTGGGTACTCTGAATACCTCAGCTTTGTCATTTCTGTCCTTATACTCTTGTTGTTTATAGTGCGAAAACAGATTATTGTAGTAGGATTTATGGTATGTTCGTTCATCCTCTCCCGCGATGCAGATGGTTGATATTGAACGATCTAGGTTTCGTTGCTGATAGCCCGTGTCGGTGAGTGCCGTATACACAGTCTATTTATCTCGCCACTAATAGTATTCCTAGGTCTTGCATTCAGTGAGTAATCGCCATCTTAAGTGTTCAATTCGTCAACTCAGCTCCTTGTTCATTTTTCAGGAACAACATCATTCGCGTAAGCCTTCCTGTTGCGATGCAGTAAAAGAAGACAAACTCATATATGATGGACAGGTATGAGTTCTCCTCATGGGCTGGCTTGCTCGAGGCGAGCTACACCCACGTAAGCCCTATTGTTCCGTCATCAGACATATTCATTTCCTGACGGATTGAATTACAACTGTATATTGATAGGCTCCAATCAACGCTGGCTGGGCTCTCAACGTCGCTGTCGACGCGAGCATCACCTTTGTGCTGGCCACCTATTTGTATCAGGACCGTTCTGCAGCGACAAAAAGGTCCCGTGGAAGAA
Organism: Irpex sp. PG99-01B2; assembly: GCA_037041695.1. Lineage (NCBI taxonomy): Eukaryota > Fungi > Basidiomycota > Agaricomycetes > Polyporales > Irpicaceae > Irpex > Irpex sp. PG99-01B2. The sequence continues at coordinate 10,548 of JAXQIY010000175.1, forward strand.
ATGTTGGTCGCCGGATGCTGAACTGACGTATCTGACAGGGGCACGAAGACTCTCATCAATAAGCTTGCTCATTATGCGATCAGCACCGGCGCATTGACATTGTGAGTACTTGACACGCACTTCTCACGACCATTTCATCCTTGCTTATGACTGTCTGGGTATCTTCGTAAGGATGGCCTCTACGGCGATCTTCATTACGGTATGTGTGATACTCTTCGGTGATATGTGGGGTATTGAAGGGGTCAATTCCAGTTCAATGCCCGTAGTCACAGTCTTGTCTTCGGCGGTTTGCTTGAAGTTCTCACCAAGCGTGAGTACGGCTTCGGCCTTACAGTCATTCTCCACTCACGCTTTTTTGTCTCCGCAGTGTATGCGAACTCTATGCTTGCGATGTATGTACCATACCTATAATCATGTCCTTGATAACTGATGCACGGTCTGCCTGCATACTAGGTTGAACGCGAGGCGCAGTGTCATAGAGAAAGCAGCATCTACGAACAACATGACGATGGAACTAACCGA
>JAXQIY010000176.1:0-11146 GCA_037041695.1 Irpex sp. PG99-01B2
GAAGAGGTCTGCACCAGGACAGCCGAGTGGCTGCCCTCCCCCGGGAAGCCCCACTTGACACCTCGTGTCTTGATCTAGAGAAAGAAGGTTGAGTTAGCTAGATGTTCGGATCTGTATGAATTGAGAAAGGTGCTCACGGTTCAAGTGCAAGGCCTGCGCTATACGGGACCATGGGCGGGCCCACCCACGTCCGCCCTACCTCCTGTAAAATAAAAGCTGCAAAAAGAAGTAAAAGAGATCAGCGTAACTTTGAGACGGACGGAAAGAAGGGGGAGGGGGTATAGAGAATGTTACACCAAGGCGAACGATGAGACCTTAAGGAAGTCAGGGTCATGACTCCCATCGTCCTTGCCCCAAGACCCGCCCGCGCGCCTTGGCGATACCTGAGAGTCCTCGGTCCTCGGCACGTGCAGTGTCCTCGGTCGGCCTGCTAGGGAAAACTCAATGCAAAAATATATCAGCGTAGACGTAACGACAACAGAGAAAAAGAAACAAGCAAAAACACACTCGAAGCCCGCCTCGAGTTCGCCCGCCGCCGTTGACAGACGTATCGACGCCAGCGAAGGAACACATGCCGGTGTCGACGACGTCTTCGTCCCGTATCAGAAAACCCGCCTTCATGGAACCGGATCACCGAGCGTCCAGCGAGAATACGGTAGTGCGCACCGCAAATCGCCTTCCACTCTCACCGGCAGACTCGCAATCCAACCCTCTGCGCTTTCAGCTTCAGAAGACGAGAAACAACGGCTGTGCGCACCGTGCTCCCGCCCCATCCACCTTCCGCATTCAAAAGAGATACAGAGGGAGAGAAAGAGGTCATTTACCACTGCGACCAACGCTCCATGCGGAGGCGGAGATAGCACTGACGAGCTTCCTTCATCTCGAATCCTTCGCTCCTGTACTTGATCTCCTTCTTGGCCTGAGCAGCCGCAAGAGGGATAAGCTTGAAGGTGCCTTGAGTCTGAGGCAACGCGACGGGAACGGGAGTCGGGGCGGGGGAGGGGTACATGATGTCGAGGGAGCGGTACACGATGGAGGGGTTGCATCGTGCAGCTTCGAGTGAGACCAAGCCAGCTTGGTTGTGAAGGGAGGTGAATTGAATTTGAGACATGGGGGAGATAATGGAAATGGTGGGAAATGTGTGGGAAAGGTGGTAAAACGTAAAGAACAGAGGTGGGGAGGAATTGTGAAAGAACGACGGCCTATTTATGTGATCCTGGAGAGTTCAGGGGGTATATCGTCAGCTACTCGTGTCAGTCGCACAGAGTGGCCCGTTGACGGGATGACGACGTTCCCGCCCGCCACCGTCAGACGACTGCTTCTCGGTATGTTGAGAAGCAGCGGATATGCCAGTCTGTCGGGGACAGGGGCTTGCGATATACTGTAAAGTCATATCAGTTAATCTGATTATGGCTTTCGTTGCATCGCGATACCGTTCAATGTCAGCCTCAGGCTCCTGTGCCATGCAAGGCCGCGCCCACTAGAAAGTAGGCTGCATCACTCCTTTTTTTAAAGAGAGACGACTTCGCGCATTACTAGTTTGTGCGACGCATGTCGTTTTGGAGAGCAGTTAATGAATACTGGTGCAAACTAGATGACATCGTAGTGGTCCAACTTGAAGGTCAAGTTTATCGTGACCGTGATTGTTTAAGCGACCTGCGCCACAAAGCGGGCGCCTTTCCTATTTGGGACGGTACCTCCAAGTCCTTTAGCCTAGAAACAAGAAAATCGCATACTGCCATATCAACTCGAAACGAAGGAAACACGAGTAATGTGTCCTCTCCTTTCTGTCATGAAGAGTTATTATACGATTAGCAGAGAATGGAAGCCTCTCCTACAGGCTGACCATCATAACGACCAGGGGCCCATGTCAGCCAATCAGGTGTTTGAATGGTTAAAGAGTGTCAGCCGCCACCTTCTGCAACGGCTGAACCGTTATACTGGAACAGAACCGATACTACGGCGAGGTAGTGGCCAGCCCTTGCATGTGTGCCAACTGCTGAGTGGAGGAAACCTCGACTAGGGCTGTCGTTGAGTGGGCAAATGAAATAACACAGTGACGATAACTTGGTTTGCCTTGGAAGCCGGGCTAATCGTTGACGATAAGCAAATACACCTGCACCTGCATATAAGATCAAATGTGTTGTATAGTGATGCCGAATGCATATACCAACAGCGAGAACCTACGATCAACATTAGTGAAAGTACGTTCAGTGCAGATATACGGCCAATTTGAGTCCATCACAATCCCCAAACCTGTTGTTACATGGATCTTTGGCAAAGGTGGCTCAACTTTCCTCTCAACGCGCAGCCCGTCATGACCAACTATGGATATCAGGATCCTCAGGCGAAATTGTGTCCAAAGAACTCCCTCAGATCCGCGATGAACTCGTCCGAACTATCGAGCGCAGGGAAATGCCCGCCTGCTTCGTGCTCTGTGTACCGATATGCGTTAGCTTAAGAAAACTAGGGTATAGGGTCACAAATCACCTTTGTAGAAGGTCAGGTTCCCGTATTTCTCAATGCTGGCCCGCGGTGTGCCTCCGATCTCATAAGGCTGGAGGGGTGACGTCAGGGTGAATACAAAGACCATATAATATTCCGTTATACTCACAAACATAGAGACTCCAAGTGCTTTAGACTTCACTTTCAATGTTCTGGCACTTATAGCAACACCTGTACCGGCAGGGTCTTTCCATGCCTATACGGACAGGCGCATATTAGAAATTGAGTACAACACGACGAGACGACCACCAAGCACAGTCGTTATACACAGTGGAAACAGGGCACATATGGTACAATACTCACCTGGTTGTATATAACGACTGATGTAGCGAAGGAACTGCTGAGGTAATACAGTGCCACAGTATCGACGATATCTTGCGGGTCGACCCTCGTGGGATCCGACCAATCATGAATCTTTTCACCTATATAAGCAAGTACGGCCAGCGGAGACGAACCAATTGCTATGCCAATGGTGAACGGCTGGATATACGGTGTCAACAGAGCATAATGGCCGATGTAATAGTTGACTGACCTTGGTACTCTGAATGTTAAAGTATCCCATGCCAGTTCTTTCAAACGCTTCGCCACGAGCCAGTAGCTTTTTCTCCGTTTCAGACAAGTTCGGCGAGTCTACATAGTCTTCTTGTGGAGCAATGAATATGTTCAGGTGGACTGCCAATAAAGACTCGGGGTACTGATATGCCATTATACGTGCAATCATAGAGCCCTACGGACAAATGCGCGTCAGAATTCAAGACACAGTATCCCTCACTAGTCTGTACTTGACGTACCCAATCGCCACCCTGAGCTGTATAAGACTTGTATTCAAGCAACTTTACCGCGAGATCATTGTAGAGGCGCGCGACATCCTCCAGATTCCAGCCATCCCTGCGAGGGAGTGTGGACAGGAAATACCCCGGGATGGATGGCACTACAACATGAAAGCTATACCAGTTTGAGTTGGATATTGTAAGAATATGACGGGACAGTCTTACGCGGGAAGCTTAGGATCTTTCGGGTTGACAAGTGGCTCTATGACCTTGTGGAAGTCGTAGAAGGTGCCTTTGAACAATCTTCAGATGGGTATATCACACGTGTTATATCCATACACTCACCTGGCCAGCCATGAAGAAGTAAAAGGGGAATAGCGTCTGCACGTTCACTCCTCTGGTGCACGAAGTGAAGTTGCAGCTGGTCGCCTTGGGGAGAGGCGTAGTCGACGAGGAAATGATCGAACTTGTTCACAGATTTCTCGAGTTCAGACCATTTCCATTCATTCTCGAACCTGTGCTTCAAGCCTTTGAGATAATCGTAATCGATACCGATGCTCCAAGGCGAGGCGGGATCAATAGGTGCTCGCGAAGGGAAAGGTGCAGTCTTGATCAGAGAGATCATATTCTGCACTGCCGTATCTTCATAATGGATTGGTACCTTTCGCAGGTTACTGAACGACATAATGAGGAGTATTTGGCTATGAGTAAGGTGAATGCGGCCAGGAAGAGACTGAAAGGACTCACTGCGGTCGCCAGGTAGAAATGCATCATAACGTGAGAACCGAAGACTGCTTATTCATGTTCTGGCGTGATTTACTGACATAATTATCATTTCTATCTCAGCAATCAGCAATCAGCATTCAGTCGGCCTAAGCGTACCAAGACACAGAAGCGATGACGACTCGGAGTAGAGACAGAGACATACTACGTGATCGGCCCATGGTGACTTCTTAAGGTAGAGCCCTTCCGACGTGACGATGTGCATCGTTACAGCACCACGAATCGCTCAGAGGTACCGGTAATCATCGGTTACGCACCACATAGGCATCGTAAGCTTCGCAATTCTATAGAAAGCATCAGCTGAGCTTTCAAAACCCACTGCATGTGAATTGGCATCATGATATCTATGAAGTAAGGTCCTACAGTGTACATAAATTAGCTGTGTGATAGAAGGCTATGATATGGCTAACCTGACTCAGAGTTTGTGTATGTATTTGTCAATCAGCGATAGAGATACGATGGTGCTGCCAAGGATGAGTTCAAGCTGACATCCTGCCAGTGCCAACGGTGCTATTCCGAGGTACGACTCGGAGGTTTATTAGAGGCTGGTCACGAGCCTAAACGGTGCCAGCTTCAGGAGAAGTAAGTCGCCGGGCATTGCCGAACCACCAATGTGCGCGCTTATGTACGATAATGATGGGTGCTGGTTACTGAGTAGCAAGTCTTGAGACTCGGATGAAGCGTGTAAGTAGTACAGTGATGCTAAGCCTGAGGCCCAGGTCGGGCTCAGACGCAAGTCGTTGACGACGATCAGCTCTAACTGCACGTGAGATCTCAAATGCTTTCGAGGATTATAGCGAGTCGATACTAACGACTTATGCTCGGCATCAGGGAAAGTATGTGCAGGGTAGATAAGTATACGCCCGAATTGGAGCACTCATGAAGACATTGTAAATAGACCCAACCGAGACATGGTTACATAGATTCGTTGCGGAACCTACTCGACTGCGCACTTGAATGTGCAACCCTTCATGTCAACTCTGGGCGTCGGGATACTCAGGCAAAATTCTTCCCGAAGAACTCCCTCAGGTCTGCGACGAACTCGTCCGAACTATCGAGCGCAGCAAAATGGCCGCCTACTTTGTGCACTATATAGCGGTATATCTAGGTTTAATTGTATCCAGACTCGATATATATGATAAAACATTACCTTTGTAAAAAGTTAGATTCCCGTATTTCTCGGAGTTGGCTCGTGGTATACTTCCAATGTCATAAGGCTACCAAAATATTGTTAGAGCGAACGCTAGCCATCAACATGTAGCGTTCCGGTGTATACTCACGAACAGAGATATTCCAAATGCTTTCGACTTCACTTGCAACGATCTTACACTCGTAACTATACCTGCACCGGAAGGGTCTTTCCACGCCTATATATAAAGACGTGTATCAGAATACGATGCAATAGGATGGCCATCGAGCACTATAATAATGGAACTAATAGTAGGTCAAAGAATGTCGTTATACTCACCTGGTTGTAAATCATAACGGACGTAGCAAAAGAACCACTGAGGAAATACAGCGCCACAGTATTCAGGAGATCTTGAGGATCGAACCTCGTAGGATCCGACAAATCATGAATCTTTTCACCTATGTAAGCAAGCAAGGCTAGCGGGGAAGAGGCAATGGCTAATCCGATGGTGAACGGCTGAGATACAGAAGATTGTAAAACCATAAAACCCATGACGACTTGTAGCTAACTTACCTTGGTGAACTGAAGCATGAAGTATCCCATTCCAGTGCTATTGAAGGCCGCATCCCGAGCCAATAGCTCTCTGTCCGTCTCAGACAAGTCTGGTGAGTCCACGTACTCTTCCCGCGGCCCAAAGAAGATGTTGAAGTGGACCGACAACAGCGATTCCGGGTACAGATTTGACATTATACGTGCAATCAAGGCTCCCTGTAAGTAAGCACGTTAAATTCTTGGTCATAATGTACTCGTTTCCCATTATTTGACATACCCAATCACCACCTTGGGCTGCGTAAGATTTGTATCCGAGCAACTTTACCGCAAGATCGTGGTAGAGTTGAGCGGTGTCCGTTAAGTTCCAGCCGTCCCTGCGAGGGAGTGTCGATAGAAAATACCCCGGGATGGAGGGTACTATAACATGGAAACTATGCGAGTTGAGATGGATATTTGGAGTATTTGCTATAGTAAGCTTACGCAGGAAGTTTAGGATCTTTCGGGTTGACAAGTGGCTCGATGACTTTGTGGAAATCGTGGAAGGTGCCTTTGACAGCATTCAGCTAGTAGAACGCAGATATTTCTTCCATGTACTCACTTGGCCATCCGTGGAGAAGTAAAAGAGGAATCGCGTCTGCACGTTTGCTCCTCTGGTGCACGAAGTGAAGTTGCAGCTGGTCCCCTTGGGGAGAGGCGTAGTCGACGAGGAAGTGGTCGAATTTATTCACGGCTTTCTCGAGATTAGACCATTTCCACTCATTCTCAAACTTGTTCTTCAAGTCTTTGAGATAATCGTAGTCGATACCGAGGCTCCAAGGCGAAGTGGGATCAATAGGAGCTTGTGAGGGGAGCGGCGCAGTTTTGATCAGAGATATCATGCTCTGCACCGCCGCGTCTTCAAAATGGATTGGAACCTTTCGCAGATTGTTGAAAGACATGCTGAGAAGAAGTGGCTGTGCGTGAAGTAGATGCGGGTAGAAAGAGGCTGGATTGGATCCACTGTGTGTATGGCGAGGGTAAATATACGCTATAAGGTGAGAGCTAAAGGGTGCTTCTTGACGCTCTGGTACTAATATTTGTTTTCTGATCATACGATCAGCCTGGCCTACAAAGCGGCAGCCCATATAAGCAACAACGACTTGGGGCAGATTCAGAGACGTACTGCGTGAACGGCCCGCCGCAGCTTCTTTTGCGTGATGGACTCGGACATCATTACAGCACAGGGGGCCGATCGGAGGTACCATTTATTATCCTTACGCACTATGTAGGCATGGAAAAGCTTCGAAATTCTATAGAACAGTATCAGCTGAGCATGTCGTTATGAATTGACTCTGGATGAAGTAAAGTCCTACATAAATTTGCCACTGTCATGATGAGCTGCATGATAGAACCTTGAATGCGGATAAAACTACTAACCTGACTCAGAGTTTGTGCATTCGGAAGCCAGCGATAGGTTTGCAACGGTTCCGTTAAGGATAGGTTCAAGCTGATATCGTGCCTCTGCGCAGTAAGTCGCTGGCCGAACATATGTGCGCTTGAATATAAATCATTACCCGACTCTATTAGCTTCCCTGAATACTTCGTGCAGCTCAAGCTTCTAAGAAGCGGGGATATGCGTAAAATTGTAGAAAGCCATCGTCGTTAGAAAGATACCTGCATAATACGCCAGAATCCTGAATCTATCACAGAATCTACTATGTCGAAGTTAACCACACGTTAATTCACGGTCAACGACATAGGACGTACGCCTAAATACGGTTTTCCGCTTCCCAGCTGGAGATACGTCTACGTTAGGCGGGGATGGCAGGGTGACCAAAGAGGACGTTAAGTTTAGTCTGGGCAGGCTCCGCAGTGCCTGAAGGAGCGTCGTAATCAACGCCGAAGAAGCTGACAGAGGTCTGGCATTGAGCAGCAACAGGGGTCTCCCCTAAAGACGAAGAATGAATATGTGTGTATAAACGCCAGATGTGCTAAAGCTCACCAGGTAAGAACTTGGCGCCATTGAAGGCGGTGTTCACACCAAGAGCCTCACTGAATATAAGGTATTGTATTGAGTGTGAGTAAAGCGCGGTAAGGTAGTATGAACCTCGACTGACATATTGGCAAACTGCGGTAGCCCGGTGGTCTCGTTAAGCGAAAGCTTGTCGACGAGCGCGCCACCAGTGAACCGAGTGAGAATGAACGGAGGCTATGAAGATATCAATATCTGCCTCACAGAGAGCAAAACTGTCATGCTTACCGCTGTACACGGGTTCCCAGGGCCGAACACTGGGAAGTTGACGCTAACATATCGTTGTCAGCCCCGGCCCTTTGCTACATACATCACGCACGAATCAACCACTCACTTGATGCCAACACCGAGCGGCAGGACAGGCTCTCCCTGCTTCGTAGTGTTCGCTAAAGCATCGACGAAGTTGGCGGTCAAGTTAGCGACGATGTTAGCAGGATCGTCCGGGAGGCCTGTGTTGGTCGTGAATGAGCGGTGAGTGCTGTTTCCGGCGGAGAAAGCGACACCGGGAACCTAGATATACAAAAATTTAATTACGTCGTGTCACTAACATATCGGTTAAACAAATCACTCACGCCCTTGTAAACCGCAGCGTAGGTAGCACCCATGGTCCCACTGAGAGTATACAAGAAGGGCCCAAGGTTGCCGCCCTCGTTGGGTCCGTTGACCACAAGGTCGATGGTTTCGTTTCCGAGAAGCTGAGGCACGATCACGTCCAAACCGAAGAAAGTCTGGCAAGAGAGGGCTTGAGTGTAAGAGGATAAGTAGCATGAAGCACGAGCGAGATTGCTCACAGTAGCAGCGGGGGTGCCGTTGAAATACCCTGGGATAGGATTAGGATTCGGCGATGTTGATGATAGCGATACTCACAAATATGGTCATTATTCGCATCGTGGCCGAAGAAAGGGGCACCGACGGGTACACTACCGAATTCACCACCGGGTGCAGTGACGTTGGTGGTTGGAAGGACGACACGACCGCCCTGTCCAGAGTTCTGAACGAGAGGACTAGTATCATAACATCGTGATATGAGGTCATGCAGAAGTAGAAGAGTGGACATGTACTCACGCCACCAGGACGACGTTATGTCCACGCTTGGTCAGTTCATCAAAGGTGGCACTGTAAAGGATGTCAACGATAGCATCACTAAAATCGGCGATAGAACCTACCGAATGTTGGCAGAAGCCCAAGAGTCATCGTTGCCCAACAAGATATTGAGACCAGCGACCGAGCTTGCAAGAGCCGAGAGGGCAAGGGCTGGAAGAGCAAACTTGAACATAATGATGAAGCCGTCAACTGTAGGACCACCTTCGATGTCACACGCACCTCTGATAATGTCGACCACACTTATATACAGGTGCCCTCGCTTTAATTGGCCCGATTATTCAGGACCATCAGGAATGAGAATTATGGAAGGCTGCACACGTTGCAGTGGGCGAAGAGTCACTTACGAGAACATTAAGCACTCGCCGACATGGCGGGATCGCGCCGCTCAGCAATGCGCCAATGGCCGCAGACACGTTCGTTCCCGAGCGTAAGCACGCATGCTGGTCATGAAACAAAACCCCACTAAACTGCGCAAAAAGATATCACCTTCCCATGCCATTCGATGTCGTGAGAATTTGGGGCGCTGTTGAACTATTTGTGAGAAGCTGCATCACTGTTCAGGATAGGAGTCAGCACTATTCTAGTCACCCTCAGTCAATGGCGAAGGTATACTGCGCAGATACAGCGACTGTCTTGAATCTATGAATCCTGGAAGATGATGACAGTAGGCTTGTAAGGTCGTCAATCAGGCTATAATTACATTGCGGATGTGAGTTTCGTTCCATGTACAGTATGAGATGTCATGATTATGGGCCACGCAGCACATTCAGTCCGATTAGACTTTCCGATTCGGCTGCTTATGCAGCATATCTGATAAAGCAAGATCAGGCCACAAGCATGATCTAACAACGCACATGTACTCACTTCTTAGTCCATTCCTTCGCGGTCGCTAAGAACTTGGCATTATCGGTCTTCATGAGCTGTAAATAATATATTAGGAACGCCCTGCGAGAGTAGGAAACAACGTACAGCTGCTATCTCGGGTTCGAATGGATCGTCGGGACTGGGGTTGTTCAGTTTCTCTTGAATGACTGCCAATACTAGAGTGCAAATGTCAAGTAAGCTGCCGACGTACTCGGTCTTGGCGATAAGATGTACCTGATGACAACGTCACGGTGGGTTTCCACTAAACCGATAGTCAAACCAGATTCAAAGTAATCTATGAACGTTCGTACGTACCTGATCTCGCAATACTGGTACGCAAATGTGCCCCTCTTCGTTGATTCCCGGGTGATATATCTTGGTGGAGAACACGACCTTCATGACAGCAATCTCCGTCAGTTATATTATCATACTTGAATACAGGCAGACATACCGATGGCGCTTTGAAAGGGAAGTTCTCCGGCAATGTGAGTGTAAAGTGATATTTGCCTCCTTTGTAGGGACTTGTATCCTTTGCAATAAGTGTAGGTTGTTAGCCATGTATCCGAATCTGTGTCCTGACCCGTATCGAGGAACGTACTGCAGCTTTGATTGAGCATTTCCATATGAACATATTGTCATCTTGTATCTCCACCGAGACTCCCTGACCGCAGGTCATCCTTAGCAACTGAATCAACGTAGGTAGATATGAGCGTACCTCTAGTGGCTTTCTGCTCAAGTCCGCGAGCTCCTGTGTGATGAGCCAATTCCATTCAGCAAGCTAAATACCGCGAGCAAGATGCTGTGGCACCTTCTGGATTCTCCTGTACAATCAGTGAGTCGTGCATGAACGATGTTAGTTCCGTTATCACACACCTTTGCGATGCCATTCTGATACCTGTGTCTGCTTGTGCGATGCAGTAGATGAAAGGAGGAGGAAAGAAAGGATGAGGAATGAGTCCGCCTCATGCACCGCGCAGGTCGTCCCTGGTCATAATGGGCGCTTACTCCACGTGGGGGTATATGACCGTCTGCTGGTCTCTCTGCCATCCTCCTTGTCCTCGACTACAACGTTGTTACGTCGCCCAGTGCTCCATAGCCTTAACCTGCGTAGAAGTAAGAAAACATACAGGCTAGAGGACATCATAACACATACCCAGGTCGCCGTACGTCACAAACCATGTTCAAATTGTTCGTTGCGCTTTAATTACAATTGTTTCTCATTTCTCCACGCACCTCTCTAATCTGTTCTCGACGCACCAGCCCTCAAAATACATCAAGGCTGAAGTATAGGTCTTTCAGGGCTCGCACTACACGGACGACTATAACTTAGCATCGTATTTACACCTCTGCAATATGGAAGCTCCCAGCTCCCCACGTGAAGCATCTCCTGCTGTTGCAGTTCTTGCAGTACCCATACCCACACAGCCC
>JAXQIY010000177.1:0-12231 GCA_037041695.1 Irpex sp. PG99-01B2
TAGCGAGGGCCACAGGCCACTCGCAAAGGCGTGCTCATCGCGCGCAGCGTCGAGCACCAGGGCTCAGGCGCGCAGCAACGGTGGCGACAGCCAGGAGAGCTTTTTGCTCACTGCGTGCAGCGAAGAGCGCACAGCAGGGCAAGCCGCTCGGGGCTCATAACCTGTGGAACCAGTGTCCTTCACAGGCACTGGCCCCACAGGCAACTTAGGGGACGTTGAAGATGCTCACCTGATATGCTAGTGAAGATAGCTGTTAGCGTGTTGGTAGTTCTGGGTAAAGAACTAGGGGATCAATTTACGCTCTACAGCAGACTTATATACATGCTGGGGCTGTGTACAAATAGATACAAAGTATGATAGTAACACGTGTAAATGGAAACAGAAATGAAGGTACCGGAGTACCGGATTGATGGATGCGGCTATGCTCAACACGAACGAGATTTATGATACTCAATACTAACTTGGGATTTGCTGTGCTACTTGCTCGTGCACTCACTGGTACTGACTGGTACCTCGGAGGAGGCCTTCTTCAAGTTGCCAACCTGCCGGAGCGTCAGCGTCGTACGACTCGAGGTGGAACAAATCAAGTAAGTACTTCGGACTGCCGTGAAATGTCCAATGATTCACCGTGCACATCTGATATCGTAAGTATTGAGGTGCTGTGAAGGGGTTCATTTCCACTGCAGCACAAGTGCTTTGTAGTTGGTGTTGAACCTGCCAGAAAGTCACAACCGGTCACGCGTGAGCGACTCACGGGTCACAAAATGTCACCACCGACAGCTCCGAAAGTTACTACCGCCGCGCTTAGCCAAGTATACGAACGTTTCTTAACAGACATGATCCGTGGGTATAGTAGCGTCGCGAAGGTATGGCATCGCGAAATTCCCGGATGAATTACAGGGTTTTTAGTCTTTGTAAACGCTGAAGGAATTGTGCGGAGTTTGTATTCACATTATACCGCTCTTACAACCTCGTTATCAGTAGATAGCTCACTTATACACTTTATACCCTTTATAACATCAGTACCATATTACACCTAGTCTATACGCACCGTGCATTCTGATACGGCAGTTATGCTCATTATACGTCTTTTAGAATCGTGCCCATGTGCTCAGAGCGTGAGCTTATCCATGCCCGATCTGAGAGCGACACTTCGATCGCTTCCCTCGCCGGCGCGTCGTATTTCGACTTGCCTCTCACCACCATCGAGTGAGAACCCGTGTGCAGGAAACTCCTCTGTTGAAGTTGATACTCACACTTACTGGGTCTGATGGTTACTAGGCACCAGCTGAAATGGCACTGCAATGGGCGAAGGCTAAGTACTAAGACATGGACTATCACACGTACTGTACTTGGTGAGTTATACTTGCGTCAACGGTATGTAGAAATATCACTCATATCTCCACGGCAGGTATCGCGCCCGTGGCCCAATTGCTTAATGGATCTATGGAGGGATCGGCATATAGCATGTTGAACAACCTAGGGTTTTTCTCTCGAAGTTTGAGTCGCGTGTCTGGCGTCGGTGAGTGAGCAGCCGAATCATGTTAACATCTTACTAACAACCTGTGTTCGCTCATCACGGACGTCCAACACAATCCACAGACTATTATCGAAGGTCGCCACATGTCATTTCTTGTCGCGGCAAACACGAGGCCTGTATCGATGCGCGGCAAGATATCGCTCGTATCGATAATCGCGCTAGTCTTGTGTCAAGGTACGTGGCGCGGTCCTTGAGCAGATATATACACTGATCAATGCTGATTCTGTTTTGCAGGCCAATCTCCCGCTTACCGTGACCATGCCGCAGAGGTGCAGGGGGTGTCATAACACCTTTTCCCACCTGTTGCAGCATCAGAAGACATGCATCGCTTACCACAAAGTTGTCGAAGACGCCCTGCATCAGAACAAATCCCGCCCTGCAGCGTCGCAGCAGTCTACTGCTCCACCACGAAAGCGTTCGCGAACAAATCTCGCAGGGCAAGACGAGGTGAGAAGCTGATGTTAGATTTGTGTTTATCACTGACATTATAGCAGATAGTACAGCCCAACGCATCTCAGAGTATGGACGTCGATGTCTCAGAAGAGTCTTCGCGGAGTGCTGCCGCCCAAATGTTTGCTAGCGCGGGCTTCGAGATGCCTAAGCCGGCTTCCGAGGAGCCTGTGCCTACTGTCCATCCCCCGACCACGACTCGCGCTGGCCGCGAAGTGCACGCAACTTGGAAGGTTCGGGACCAACTCCCCGAAGCACCAGGTATAGCACATGACGACGATAATCGACAACCCGCACCGACCGAGCCCTCCCGTGGACAACGCGTCCGTCTCCTGCTGACCGAACGAATCAGAACTGCGGCCAATCGGTTTGGGCTAAGCCGCCTATACAAACGCCGTCCTGTGCTGCCACCGGACACGTCAATTGACCTTGAAGCGGTCTACGCGCCCACTGCACAGCAGAAGACTCCCAAACGCTCTCCCCGCACCATACGGCAGATCATCGCTCCCCATCCAAACCTCACATCCTTCCTTTTCAACTACCACCATTGGGTTAGCGGCTCAAAGAAGACTATGGATAATCGCGATGCCCTCCAAGCCTTACTTACACATCCGGAGTTCAACGCGGTGGATCTTACTGGAGTTAATTTTCGCAAGGTCGATGCAGAGTTAGCTTCTAGCACCGTCGACGCACCTTGGGCTCGAGACGGCGACGGATGGAAACACGAGTCTGTAACCATCAATGTCCCGCCTCTTGGACGACCTAGCCTGGCTTCTCAACGCGCTGCTGCTGCTGAACAACGACGTGCAATGCGCGCCGAGGATATCGAAGTTGAGCCAGCCGCTACCCCATTGGAGGGTGTGCCCGTCACTATTCCCGGTCTGTGGTACAAGGACATCTGCGTTGAAATCCGACGAACACTAGAGGAGGACGATGCCGCGAAAGCCTTCATCTTCGATCCCCATCTTCTGTTCCATTCGCGACCAGGCACCGATGAACCTCCGGAGGCTGTTTACTGCGAGCTGTTCAATTCGCAGGCTGCTGTCGATGCGGATATCCGACTCGGGCCGCTTATACCCCCCGATGAACCTGGCTGTAACCTCCCGAAGGCTATCGCAATGACCATGTGGTGGACGGATGCAACACACGTCACGCAATTCGGCAATTCGAAGGTTTGGCCTGGGTACATGTCTTACGGGAATGAGACAAAGTATACGGCATCAAGGCCTTCTTGCCATTCAACCCGCCAGATGGTATTCTTCCCCAGCGTACGTATCTTTTTGCTGCATGATGGCTTCTTTTTGTTCATTGTCGTCATCAGCTTGATGGCGCGATTCAAGAGACCATTCGGGCTCGTCTCGGCAAGGGAGCCTCGCCTGCAGTCATGACGCACCTGCGGCGGGAACTTTTCCATGCAGCGTGGGGCAAGGTACTCAATAATGATTTCATCCATGCCTACCGTCACGGCATGGTCGTTGACTGCAAGGATGGGGTACGCCGTCGTATCTATCCCCGCATCTTTACATATTCGGCAGATTACCCAGAGAAGTACGCCATGTTCGCTTCTCCTTTGCTGACTATCTAACACATTAATAGAATGCTCATCGCAGCGCTTCGGGATAAGGGTCAACATCCTTGTCCCCACTGTTTGGTCACCTTCAAGGAGATCCCGCAAGTGGGAACAGAGGAAGATCGACGGGTTCGTATTGAGAGTGCTCGCAAGGACGACGGCGTTCGCAACAGCCTCGTTGACGAGGCTCGGCGCCTTATATATGGGCAAGGGTACTCGGTCACTAGCGACAAGGTCGAGGACCTGCTGAAGGCAATTTCGGCTGTACCGACTGTCGTAAGGATGCGGCAACCTGACCTTTTTGCTGGTGCTAATGACTTTTATATAGAATATATTTTCAAAATTACTTCGTGAATTCGGGCTTGACGTCTTTGCGATGCTTGTGCCAGACGTTCTGCACGAGTTTGAGCTAGGTGTCTGGAAGGCTCTCTTTTCTCATCTGATACGCATGCTATACGCTCTTGGCGAGGATAAAGTACAGGAGCTCGACACACGGTATGTATCTTATCAACAAGCTTCTATATAGAGTCTCATTATGGCCACTTGTAGATATAGGCAAGTTGCTCCATTTGGTAGGACTACAATACGTCGGTTTGTCAACAACGCAAGCGAGATGCACCAAATTGGTGCTCGCGACTTTGAAGACCTCCTTCAGGTATGTGATACGGAACGTATGTTTAAGTTTTGCAATAGTGACTATAATATTTAAGTGCGCTATACCGTGTTTCGAGGGTCTGTTCCCGGAACCAGACAATACTCATGTTATGCGTCTTCTGTATACAATGGCTTACTGGCATAGCCTGGCGAAGATGAGAATGCACACAGAAAGCTCTGTTTGCCTCCTCGACAATGCCCATACTGCCATGGCGACACATCTCCGGCACTTCGAGAAGATCGTCTGCCCCCGGTATACCACAAAGGAGACACAGAAGGAGTACGCAAAACGTGTGCGAACTGAGACAAAGCGTACCACGAAGACTACCGTCGAAACAAATACTCGCGCTACTGGGCGCAAGACGAAGTCTTTCAACCTTTCAACGGTGAAGACGCACTTACTAGGCTATTACCCTAGCTATATCCGCACATATGGCACAATGGATCTATTATCAACATTGCGGGTAAGTACATCAGCTAGTGGTGCAGAATCATATCTGACTGACAGCATTTGGTGGTACTCAGGGTGAGCAGGCTCATCGGCATGTCAAGGCACGTCGAGGACGTACCAATGGCCGGCGCGCTGAAGCGCAGATGGGGAAAATCGACATCCGTGAGACACGTCTACGGCACATGGCTGAGGAGCTTCACGAGATTGGCGTGCCAATTCCGGATTACAAGGGGAAGAGTAAGGATACTTCTATACCGGCTGGCCCGACTCTGCACCATTGGATTGCGCAAGACTCTGATCGGCGTATTGCACTTGACATTTCCCTTTTTCAGCATCAACATGATGGTGATCCCGCAATCAAGGTAAGGTTTTCACATTCCAAATCAAGCTTTCCCGGGGCCTGACACAACTCTTAGGACTTTAGGAGCAAGCTTCGTGAACATCTCCGTCACCGGCTGTGGTCTGAAACCAATAACTCACCGGCAGATCCTCTCTCGCATCCAGACGCGCTACGTATCAAGGACGACCGTCTCTACAGCCATGCGACCGCACAAGTGAATTACACGACGTACGATGTCCGACGTGGCGTCGACATTCTCCACTGTTCTAATCTGAGCGAAACAAGAAATGTCGTTAAGCCCTCTGCACCGGAACATCATTATGGATTCTCACTTGACAAGTCTGCGGTTCTTGTGCACAGTGTCGGCCAGTCGTCGGGCCTTCCATGGGCATACGCCATCGTACTCGGGATATTTCATGCCTTTGTCTTGTTGCCGGATGGCAATGAGCGAAGGTTGGAATTCTTGTGGGTGAGATGGCTAGACCGTGACCTCTCATTACCAGCGGGCCCTACCCCTCGTCGACTCGAACGTCTCACGCTTGCGCCACTTGATGCGCCTAATGCCGTCGATTTTATCGACCCCGCATCTGTCATCCGCGGCTGTCACTTGATTCCGGCCTTTCATCATGGACTCCTCCCTCACGAAGTTTTCTCTCTCGCTCACCATTCCCTCGGGGACTGGAGATTTCTTTATGTCAACCGGTGTGTGCTTCTCTTCTATCGTTTCTCTATTGTACTGTTACTGACCAGACAATATTTGTGGGAAAAGCTTTGTAGACAGGGATATGTTTGCACGACACACTGGAATGAGCGTGGGAAGTCTGGACATGCAAGCAGCCGAGAAGGAGTCTATTGGTGAAGACGAAGACTTGCTCAACGAGATCGCTCGTTGTACAACTTCCTCCGCATCAACCGACTCTGTCGCTTCGCTTTCAGCACCCAATCAGGAATCTTCATACTTGGCTCAAGATGGCCACACTCTGCTTCCGTGCACGAAACTATCTGATGCAAGCGACGCAGATCTAGGAAATTCTGACACTGCTGAAAGTGACAGCGGGCTGGACAGTGAGACGTCGGCCGATGATCTCGACACAGACTCGGAGGGTGACTTCTAGGTAAGGCGCCCAAACTACGGCATTGCAAGAACTAACTATATACTTCACAGACATCCAAAAGTAGTCACGACGTGTAATTTTGTTTGACATACAGCTGTTGCCTGAACACTGCCGAACTGGTAGCGGTAGCAGTAGCAGTAGGGAATAGCAATATACTTCGAAATTATTCTTTTTAGCGCCCATTTTAGTCATCCCGCCGCCCGCCGTAATATACATGCAGGCGAGTGCGACATAGCGGAGACCGCATGAAACTTGCACACGAGGTGCACCTACGCCGAACCTACGCACCGTCTGGGCTAGATAAACGCGATCACCTGACCACAGACCTATGCTCTCGACGCGGTGCGAGTTTGATTATAAACCGCTTTTTCTTCTGCTTTCCCCCCACCTCTGCTTTCCACTTTCCATCATCACACGCGCACCACTATGCAACAAGCTCCTCTGCAGCCGGTACCTGAACCAGTAGGACATGCCATGTCTATTGACCCGCCCCCGCCTGCCAGCCAAGACGACAACACTCAGCCGCCTGACCATGGAGTTCATACACGTCGTCATCGTGAAAAGTAAGCTCACTGTCAGTTATTCTCCAATATCGCACTGCATGCTGATCTGCTCGTCAATAGAGACTCTGAGATTGCAGAGCTGGGTGGCAAAATTGCCATCATGCACGACCTATATCGGCCCTTCGACCAAGCACTGTTAGCGGGTCTGGCTTACGATCCGAACACACCAGCCGAAAACTTGAACTCATCGTAAGTCTACATTCAGCCTCGGTACAAGCTAGTATAACCCGATGCCCTATAGCCAACGGAAATACATCGAGGTCTGGAACTTGTTAAATGAGTCAATTCCTGGACTTGAACAACGGTTACGGAAAGAAGGAACACCTGGAGTGTCAGTTGTATCCAATAAAGTAAGTACCAACTTAAATCATAGGATTCATTGCTTACCGCTAATAACGCTTGAACAATCCTGTAGCTTCAGGGCGGCCGACGGTCCACTCTAGCCGCTTGCGTCGACAACGTGAAAAAGTGTTCACGAGATTGGGGCTTTGTCCCTCCTCTGCCCGCCGAGAAACGAGACCGCGGATTTTATAATGACGTCTGCGGACGTCTCTTGTGCCCAGCGCACCTGGATTGGGACGATCCCACGTACGTACCTCATTGCCTACATCAAGACGAACGATCTCATTCAGGCTTCTTAGTGTCCGAGCTGGTCTCAGGAACCATGAGTATAGAACGTACCGCATTGGATCTTCGAGGCTCCCACGGCTGCTCTGGGCTGATGGAGTGATGGGTGATATACCATCGGTCGGTTTCCTGCGCAATGAGCTCTTACTGAAGGTAGGTGCTCTATTCAATCGGCATCGAGAAGTTCACGGCAGGAACTGATACGTTGTCAACCCAGACTGTGGCACTTATCCTACGAGGACCTGAAGCCGCAAAGGTTGTAACTAGTGTAGGTGGGCCTCCCATGCATTATAGCGTGAACTCTAAACCCCGAGCTGCGATATGGCATATCTACCGAGTTACGCCCGGCTGTATCGCTGCCTCTGCAACGCTCGTAAGCTTTCCTTGCGCTGTGATTGAAACTCCATGAACTGATGAAGCACAGTTACGGTTTGCTCTTAGCAGCCACACCAGATTTTCGCTGTCCGCTGATCAGGAACAAGTCAATCACGAGGAGGTCGTCACTGCAACAATCTGGCCATATCGAGCGTTCTATCAGCGGATTCAGCGCTGCTTTCAGGTAATGCCGGAAGGTATGCGGAACGAACTTCTTGACTGGTACACTCAGTAAGTTGCCACCTTCCCCTGCTGAGCTCATACTCAGATATGCCATTTGGTGTCTCAGGCGAGTTCTCGGAGATGCCGCCTTCTACAGTGATGGCGACGACGAAAGCGACGTCGACGGTGAATCTGAATTGGCTACGCTAGAAACTGCATTCGGTCAAGGAAACGACAACTGATGGGATGGCTACCGATCGAGAGTAGATACATTCGGAATATTGTAATTGTATGGCAGAATAATGTGGTTAAACTTTTGTTCACAACATTGGCTTCGGAAGTGTGATCCAATATGACACCGACTGAACGGCTTGCAGACAGCCCATCATTTCGTTGCGGCCCTGTTATCTACGAGTTTTATGACATCTATCTCATGTTATATGTATCTGTTGCTACTGAAATTGTCAAGGCTATATCATCTACTACACCGTATGTGTCGCGATTATAACATATGATATATTGTGTCTATCATACCTATATAAACGGGGGGTCTGGCGATGTACTCATTATACCTCTTATACGGTGGTAGCAGATTATACCAGCTTTATACGCAATTATACCCGCTTGTACGGCGGTATTGAGCGCCCGGGAATTTCGCGATGGGTAAGTGAAACAACTGTGCACGTGTCAAGGACTTATACTAAGTTACTTTGACTTTGCAGGCTGTCGGGACTCGGGATGGTCGGCCATGGCGGGCTAATACTCATGCTCATCCAAGACGGCCTCGCCCCTTGCGAAAAGCATAAAAAGCCCACAGCGCACTCTCCCCGCGCAGCACTCCCATCGCCCCAGACTTCCTTATACGACCTCAGAAACATCGTCCCCGTTCCACAAGGGTGCCAGGTGGTGCAATACGTATACCTAGTGAGTGTTCACTGATTACTGCTAGTGCTGACTGTTTGTATCGTCTTCTAACAGATTGCCGATGGGCTTATTTGGACTCCAGGTGAGCAAAGTCGATGGCTTGTACGTGTCCATTGTTCATGTGTTCCCCGGCTAACACTATTGAGCACAATCGGAAGGTACGTCGCTCAGTGCTTGGTGCGCGGTATCATGTCTCATCACGTACTTAACTGATACACCACCTGATTTGTTACTAGGTTTAGGCAACTAGCCGCCACCCGTGCCTTCGTCACGGTAGTGGTGGTCTTCGATGATCAATAAATCTATATTCGTCTGTATGATGTCGAACTGCAATATTTCAATCTGGCAGCCTGCTCCGAGTCAATTCCCCGACCACGTTACGACTCCGACTCCCCCAGGACTCCGACCCGGGCCCCCTGGTACTTAGACACAGCTGCAGGTTACAACTACCAAGTACTACACTACAGATAGCAGACTCATTCAAGGGGTGGATCCAAATGAAACCACATTATCTGACCCACGACCACCGTGTCAGACTCCGACTCCCCCGGTAGCCTGAGGCGAAGAGTTCGGGATCATTGCCATAAGGGGCAGTAATCCGGACCTGACTCCAGAGTGCACTTAGGCCTTAGGGCCCAGACTACGNCCAGCGACGGCCTATTATAACCGTGGCCTATCAGAGGCCGTAAACGACGCCAGAGCGAATCGGAATTCTTCCATGTCTCCACCAATGAAGTTGCTCGACTCCCCCCGAGCAATTTTGTAGTATAGATACTTGTGCTTTTGACAAATGAGATGACGGTCAGATCCACTGAACTGGTACGTGCTGGGGATAAAGTAATACATGCGTAATGCAAACCAGGACCAACCTACGTTAGTTGCGAAAACCGTTAGGATCGTAAGATACGTATTGTAGGTTATTTACAGCTACCATACTTATGAGGGCACATATGTCTTGATCAGAAGTGGCATTTGTCCAGTTTTACCCTCACCAACGATGATTGGCCGCAGGACAGGTGCTGCCGTTTTGCGAACCCGCTCTGGAGACACTGCAAGCTCGAATTCAAATGAACGGACCAGCGTGAATAGTAGAGCCTTCATTCTGCATAAGATCCAAAATGAGTAAGGCAACAGCGACGATAGATGGTAGGAGCTTACTCGACGAGAGAAAACCTGTAACCGATGCAGGCACGAGGACCGCCGAGGAAGCTCAGTATGTTTCCAAAGACACCAGGAATAGAAGAAATAGTTTCCGGTGGCTGCTCCCAACGTTCGGGCCTGCATAGTACGTCAGTATACATGTTGTGGTATCATGATGTAAACCATACCTAAACTCGGCCGCATCTTGTCCCCAATACGGCTTCCACCTGTTCACAGCTTGCATAGGAATGAGGATGGTATCGCCCTTCTTAATGCTGTGCACTGCAGTTTAGTAAAGATCATAGCTAACGTTCATTGTGGCTTACTGTATAGCATCTTGAACGACACCATTACGATCAACGAAAGGCGTATTGAGTGGTATCACATCGTCCTTCATGGCCATGCGAATTGCGGCTGGTACCGGAGTGTGATGGCGCAGGACCTCTTTCACAACCATATCGAGATAGGGTAGAGCTTGGAGCTCTTCCATGGACGGGCTCTCGGTAGAAACCGAGAGCAGTTCGTCTCGCAGTTTCGCTTGAACATCGGGATATTGTGCTAACGCAAAGAGAGCCCAGGCCGTGGCTGTCGACGTAGTTTCATGTCCCGCAACCATGAATGTTGGGACCTCTGTTGTGAAATGCATTTTATCAGCAATAGCACGAAGAACAGTATTCTGAGATTGGACACGTACGTGCGAGGATCTCGTCGTCGCTCAACCGCTGATGCTCTGGAATATCAGTTGCCATGTTGGCCTTAATCAGCAACGAAAGCAGGTCACGGCCTTGCAGGTCCTTCTTTGCGACGTTCTCTTCACTCGAGGTGGCCGATACCATGGCCTTCTTCTCAGACACGAGCCGCATTCCAATGCGTTGGAGAGTTTCCCGCGCTCCATCGACTCGTCGCAGCCAGTTAGTTCTCTTCAAGATACATATTGATTGATGATTGTTCAACCAGATTTACGATAAAACACTTACAATGAGTCGAAGAACGGGGAAAGTTCCTTGCAGGAGCGAGAAGACTCTCTCTCGGGGACTTGCGTTTAGTGTACTGTGGATTGCTTCGCTCAGTTCGTTCGTCGTATCATCCAGAGCGTTAAATTCGTAATCGAAGCCTATACGATGGGGCAATATCAATGAAAAGGCCGTGCGCAGACGGTGCGGTAAATTCAAAGTACCTGCACGGCCAATGATGTCTAGAGTGGCTTTGCTCAACCAAGGCATCACGTCCACTCGCGCCTTCTCACCACCTGTCTTGGTTATCTCGGACACCAACCGATCACGAAGCTGTGAAGAAAACGTTTAGGGGCCAACAGGGCAGTTGGTGACGGAGGCTCGTACTATATGTGATTTATCCACGAATATTTCTGTAAGCTCGCGAACTTGTGCTGGGCCAAAGGCAGGATTCAAGGCTCGCCGCTATCATGACAGTAAGATTGACTAGTTTAGTGCGATGATACCTTCAGACGTGCCTGGTACTTATGCTGATCACCTGTAGAACGAAGAGAACACTACACGTTAACGGCCGAACTTAGAATAACACTGTGAGTGGTTGGGTACGAACCTTCAATCGTGACGAGTCCGGAACCAAGAATGAGTCCTAGGGTGTAACGATTAGGCTCAGGCTTCTGATAGTCATAAGAGTGTTTGATTGTGATGTGATTTATGGCGCTATGGATGCAGGAGTCAGACGCGGTATAGCATGATCGAATAGAGTTGTGTCAACCCACGCGATGTCTATCGTCCAGAGGCGATGGAGCTGCGCTCACGACTGTTTAATGACTTGGACGACAGACGAGCAGCAGTAACCACTCACCCCTAGGATATCTCTGTACGATAAAGTTGGTCCGTACTGTTCCATCCACTTCTCTTGGATTGTGGACGGATCTGCTTCTTGAACCACTTTGGCATTTCCGAAGAACCAATGACCACCGTCTGGCCCTGGAAGAAGGCGCAGTGGGGAAGTAAGACGTTGTTTAACGATAGGGAAGAGTGCTTGGACGACGACTGTCCCAGCAACCACGGCAATAGCAAGGGCAGCTGTAGTCAGCAGGTCGAGCATGACCGTCAGAGAGTCGATTTTGTTGAATGAATGTGGATGTGGGGAGACCTCCAACCCAGACCCCTTTTATGAAGCATAGATGGCGGTGATGATGACCATGTCGTGCCAGTGTGACTATCAAGTGAATTGACCAAGCAATCTTGCCGGCGAGAACTGAAACGCTATTTGTTTACAGGAGGATTCATCAGCGCTGGCAAATTGAGAAGCACCGCCAGGGTTGTCCTTGCTCTGTATCAACGTCTCTTTCAGTATATGGTAC
>JAXQIY010000178.1:0-10945 GCA_037041695.1 Irpex sp. PG99-01B2
AAATCGCTCACAATGCAATGAATCTCGGGGGATACTCACTCTGATGAATGACTTACTATAGAATATCGTTCAATCGCGGGATATGGGAGGTCTGGACAGGCAGTTAGTGGTGGTGCAGCTGCATGCAGCTGCGTAAGCGCCAACGCAGAAACGTAGAGTTTATACGACAATAGAGTCAACCCTGAGTCTCTGTCAGTAGAAATCACGCGGAGACTCTTGATTGCATGTCATGACAATATCTGTAATCACCGTGGTATATTCAGCGAATGGTATACGGGTTGCCCACTTACCTCACTGACTAACAGGTCCGACTTACTTACCCTCGTTCGATTCGAGTCATTTAATTGTAGACATCCTTTCGTCAGGATTCTAGAGCTCTTCAATTATCTTCAGTAGAGGAAACTTGTAAGAATGGTGTCGGGAGCATGGTGGTAAGTAAGTAATCCCAGTCGCTCACTAACAGGGCCAAGTCACCAAGACATATCGCGTATGCTTATGTAATCAAATCATGTGATGACCGACGCGGTCACACGTGAGGCCACTGCGGACTGTCCGCGTGCAGCTCATCGCGAGCGATGGCGAGTATAGTGTATTGCGCCAACAATCAGCGACTGCGGCTAATACCTCTATGTCTGCACTATAAAATGCACAATATCTCCTTCAATATCGTACTCAACGCCCACTGGCAACTCTCACCACAAAGCCCTCGGTTAACTAACCGCGATGGTAGAACTATCTGAGCTCACTCTCGTTAAAGCCACTCCCGAGCAGGAGAAAGATATCAGCAAGTATGCGTTCGCGCAATGGGGGCGAGATATGCAATTTGAGCAGTTCTTGGAGGTTTATAACGCTCGGGCGCAACTCGAACAGTCCGTGGATGGTAAAAGAACACCATGGTGCGTTTGACGATGGTTAAGGTAGCTGTTATGCTGACGATGAGCACCGCAGGATTTTAATTCCGAGGGACGACACGACGTCATTGAACTACCTTTGTTTCTGCGAGACGTGAGATTCTTCTTGCACTCGCCGCTCCGCATCTCGCTTAAGGCTCGATGCAATCCGTAGGTTCAGGAGAGACGGAGTCGTGGCCAGGCCTCAAGACACTCACCCTACGCCCGTTGTATGCTACGGGATAGCATCCGTCCTGACACCTCCCGAGAACCGAGGCCACGGGTACGCCAGCCATATGATGAAGTTATTGCACTGGGTACTCGCACCTCCCGACACCCTACCCCCCTTCCCCTCCGAATGGGGTCTCCCTCCTCCAGACGGCCCGCGTGACGGACAGTTCTCCGCGTTGTACAGCGACATTGGGAGTACGTTCTATCATAACTGTGGGCCTACGCCTATTGCACGTTCGGGCTGGGAGACCATCAGTCCTATCAGCACTTCATGGAAAAGTCGATGGAGATAATGACTCATCTGTGGATACGAGCGACTGGACATTATTGGGCGAGGAGGGTGCATACGACATCTGGGAGAAGGACAGCAAAGCAATGGAAGACGATGTCGTTACCGAAGCGAGAGTTGCAGGTCGTGTTTCGTTTAGCTTCCTTCCTACGGGCGGCGTCGCCAAATACACCATCCAGTCCACCCTTTCGCCAGACAAATTTTGGGGAGTCGCACGTCGCAGCAGTAGCGGCTCGGAGTCTCCCAGCGCGGAGGCATACGCCACTTGGACCTATGAGTTTGGCACTCAGACCATCGTCCTTACCCGCCTTCGCGCATCAGCGGAAGAGTTTCCCGCACTCTTGGAGAAACTGAAGGAGGCTGCGCGGACGCTTGGGAAGGATACTATCGAGGCGTGGAACGTACCGAAGCACCTACAGAATGTTGGGCAGAAGACTGGTGGGAAGACTGTAAAGAGGGATAAGCATCTTTCCGCTGTGAAGTGGTATGGGCCGGAGGAATTCGAAAGGGGAGAGTTGGTGTGGATGTTCAACGAAAAGTGAGTTTCCGTTTGAATGCGTTCCGTGTTCAGGCAGCTGAGGATGACCGATAGATTTTGTTGGTGTTGAGTGAGTATATGGCAACGTACTCAGAAGACGTAGCATCATCATTCTTACCTCAGACTAGATGTACAGCCGAACATAACAACATTCAACTGCCATGTACCACGAATGCATTAGCCATCAGATATAGTCGAGGTCCGTACGCAGAGAAACCGTTACGGGGCTCAATGAGGGATTGGTTCTGATCCGACGATGAGGTAGCGCAGCAAAGTGCTTTTGATTTTGTGTACAGAAGGCAACATGAGCGCAAAAAATAAGAATGCAGCGTGAGAATACTCCGACAGCAATATGGCTACAACATCGTGACACCCGACCAGTCCTCCAGCGCTCATGATGAGACGGTCCAGACACGGACAAGGTCGTCGGTGTAACCAGCGAACAATGTCTGGCCATCGGCGGACCAGGCCAAGGAGACACACTCGGGCTCCCGGGAGCCTGCACTCTGGGCGAAGTCAGGCTTAAGCTCATCGACGATCGATCTATTGACGGCGCGATAAGTAAATGTGCACGAGAATGACGAGACTATACTCACTTGCTCTCGAGGTCGAAGATTTTGACGCATGCAGCGGTGGCAGCGCAGAGCCAGTAGCGGTTGGGGGAGAAGACGAGGGCGTTGACAATGTCACCAGCCTCAAGGGAGTAGAGGTGCTTGCCCTCGTTAAGGTCCCAGAGCATGGTGATGCCGTCCTTGCCACCAGAGGCAGCAAGCGAACCGTCTGGCGACACGGAGACGGTGTTAATGTAGCCGGTGTGGCCGTAGTGGTTGGTCTTCAGCTTGAACTTCTGGAGTTCCCAAACCTAAGAAAAATGTGGTTAGCTCGAGAACTGAAGGAGAAATTCGAGATAGATGAGATGGTCAGAGATCTTGGTGATTTAGATGGTCTCATAGGGTGTTTACCCTCTGAAGTAGCAAATATTATATTGTAACATCACCCCACATAAAGTGGTATCTAAATTGCAGTCGATGCTCACCTTCACAACCTTGTCCCAGCCGGAGGAAACAATGACAGGGTTGAGAACGTTGGGGCTGAATCGGACGCAAGATACCCTAGAAAAAGTAGTTCATACAAATTTGCCACGACAATAAGGAAATGATGCTTACCACTCAGTGTGACCATCCTCCTTGATGTCGTACTTGCACTCTCCAAGGGTGTTCCAGAGCTTGATAGTCCTGTCACGAGAGCCAGAGACGATTTGTCTGTTATCAGCGCTGAAGCTGACGGACAAAACATCGGAAGTGTGGCCGACGAAACGGCGGGTGGTGAGACCAGTGTTAAGGTCCCAAAGGCGGAGAGTGTGGTCCCAAGAGGAAGAAAGAGCGAATTGGCCGTCAGAGGAGATAACGACGTCGGAAACGAAGTGGTTGTGTCCATGGAGGATACGCTTGGGGTATCCATACTGGTCGTCTTCACGCGTCAACTGCCAGACGATGATAGTCTTGTCTGCGACATGTATATTTAGGCGAAATTGGGCGTAGAATACACGAACAAGACTCAAGTACCTCGCGAAGCAGTCAAGATCATCTCTGGGTTCTCCGACGAGGTGGCGATGGCGGTGACCCATCCTTTGTGGCCAGCGAGGGATCCGAGGTAGCGAAGTTGGTCGGCCATGGTGGGTGCGTCGGGGGACGTTGAGTTCTGTGCTGCTCGTCGGCGCAAGCAGCCTTCACACGCGCCCGCCGCGCGTGACGGCAGCCACTGTGACGTTGTGACAGAGAAACTGTATAGTTCTCTCTCCGGCGGCTCTTGCAGCTACACGTGCCCTTATAGGCGCTAACATCACCTCTTCTGTAACAGTCACGTCACAGGCCGCTCATGGCCAGTCACACTGGTCATTAGTACTGGCCATATGCATGGTACGTATGTACCAGTTATCCGCACTACAGAGGCCGTCGCCAGTGGCAGCTATGTACAGTTCGGTACTGCGAGAGGTGTGCGTGAAGGAGCCAAATACGTATACACTTTCTGAGGTGAAGTGTCCGCATACACTTGATAACGCTGACAACTCAGGCAGTAATTCTAGCAGACAACGTCATGGTGCGTTCCGAGTCCGAGTCCGAGTCTTGAAGCTTTGAAGCTTGAAGCTATTGTAGCTTCCGCACACGATGGCCACTGCTCGCCTCCGTGAGTGTGACCGTCAGACCGTCCTGACATACAGTCATCTACCCCCCCATGGGCCACTACCCCCCAATGGGCCGCCTGCCTTATACAGAAGGCGTCTACCTCATACAGGGCATCCATCGCAGTCTGCCTTCTCTACACGGCGTCTCATTTCCCGAGCTGGTAAGTGACCTGCTGTATAAGGTAGGTGGCCCATTGGGGGGTAGATGACTGTAGTACAGCTGGTCTCTATCATACATAAGGAAGGTGAATACTTACGAAATCCTCGTTCCGATCTCTGATACGAACTCATCTCATAGATTTATACGTACATACTCTAACGAATATCTGTCACTCAAGTCCAGTGGTCGTCTTCGTGGAGACCGTCAGAGCGACCCTCAATGAACTTACTTTCGACTAAATTATGCCCTCTTGCATGAAATATAGACTCAGGGAGGGTTCGCATTGGCTCACCCGTTATCATTGGTTTAGGTCTTCATAACTTGAAACACTCTGCCTCAAGATTGTGGCTCGTATCTGACAGATGAATCATGATACAGAAACTAATCCAATTGGCCAAACATGGCAGAAAGTGTCTCCTCTCTTACTATGTGTGGGAGAAGCCTATGTACGTTTGCTCCGACCACGGGGATGAAACAGCAAGTGATGCAATTATGATCGCATATAATGTACGGCTCACATTAACTGCTGTTCCGAGATAACTAAGTCTTCATCTGACAATCTGTCTCTCGTGATGATTAAACATCTCATGAGCCAACAAGCTCACAAAAATGCACTCACGAATTCCTTACTATTCCTTATTCATATGGTGCGTCAGCTTATCATTACCGAAGACCACGGGAGACATTTCCCATTTAACCTTCTAGTTCCTCGCTCTGTCAGTTGTCAATATTTGATGCTTCTGCCCAGGACCTGTACTTAAGGACGGTGTTCAATCTATGTAATGCTGTACACTACGCGTTGCACCCCACCTCACATAACCAGTTACTGCCGCTATGAGCTCCACTGTGATAACGGGCATGCAGTTGCAGCAGTTCATGAACGTATGTCGTCCCATCATCTGGTTCGTTACAGTCGACACTAACTCACAGCCTAGTACATTCAAGGTATCATATTGACGTACTCTTGGTAGTCTAGTTGAGTCGCTGACAGCTACGTAGTTATTAGCATCACAATTCTCGTGAGTATCTCGCCTTCTGCATCATTTTCCCGACCAGTATCTAACAAAGCGGCTGTAATCATTGTATAAGGTGTATGATTGGCTCCTCGTCTTTTCAGACGAGATTGACCTCGTGTGGAACTCGCGCTGGACGCTCGTTAAAGTGTTGTACTTTTGGACACGGTACTCCCCTGTCGCTGATACAATACTAAGAATTCAAGGTACGCTATAAAACTAGGACAAGGGGGTATAAGAACTGAGTGATGTGGATATTATGGCAGGAAATTTCACGGTTCTGAGCCCTGCGGTGAATGCGTAGATCTTTGGAGACGCATCACAAGTTACTCATCACCTCTCAGGAATGTAAACTGAATGATTCTATCAGCAGCTGTACGTTCTCTGCATAGCTTGACCCAGGTTGTTCTGATACTGCAGTGTACTGTCATCAGATCTCGTAGGGATAGGCATATATACCAGCGAATGTGAGAATCGGCATCTTCATGCGTTTTTCTGATTCCCATAACCACTAATTAACTTATCGCTCTCCGTCGCACGTACAGTTATCCTCGTGTGGAGAACACTTGCGCTGTGGCGAGACTCCAAACTGGTCCGGTATAGTTTAAGTCTCGTGTTCGCTGTAAGCAATTTTTCCTCTTATATCTCCTGAACCGTGTCACAACAACCCTCTACAATTGATTCTCTCGGTCACACAGCTGGTATGCCCATTGGTCCTATACTCCGTCACCGCATTCGTTCTTTCTACGGAATGTGAGTACTTATAGCCGTATACCGGTGTCTCAGTAGTCTGTTATTACCGGAGCTAACTGTAATGTATAGTCGCACCACAGTCGCCCCCGAACCTGCCAGGGTGTAATCTTGTCAAAGCTAATTCAAGTATTATGAGTGACTTCGTCGCCCTTGCTATTTTCGAGATCGGTGAGCGTTCGTTATGTTAGACATCCTCATTCACCACGACAATGACGCTATGAATTGCTTGACAGTGGTCGTGTGTTTGACAATCGTGAAAGCTTTAAAGTCTAGTGAGTGTGCGTGCCAATGTGGGCCTGTTGCATTCTACTCATGATTCTATCTCTTGTAATGAAGTGAGAAACTCGCCACGGGTTGCAGGAGCCAATCACTGTGTGACGAACACACTCTATCGAGACGGTCGGTTCGACGAATTTATTCATTCATTGAGATCATGATATTCAAGTTCTTATCAACTCATATTGACGCCATAGGTGTACTCTTTTTCATCTGCTTGGCAGGTAGGTGCTGCATGACCAGTTAGTCTGAGTTAGACTCTGATGACGAGAATGACACAACTAGTGCTTTCTGTGGCGAGTGTAATTGCACCTATAGTTGGTCCCGTAAGTGCACACAGTGTGTTTCCATCTGAGTAGTGCGATCCTCTCTAACACATAGCATGTAGAGCTCGTACTTCACACTTCTTCCTGCGTAAGCCGGCTTTCTTCCTCCTTTTGTTCTGCAGACTCATCTCGAACTGCTATCAATCAGGATCTTGAGGATTATGCACAGCACACTCTGCTGTCGAATTGTCCTGAATCTCCGCACCGCAGCCGCCAAAGAAGATTAGATACGATACAGGTTTGCTCAAAGTGCTAGGGACGTGTCTGGGTTGCGGTTCAACGCATGGCAGACCCGTTGTGAGTCTAGGATGATAGCACGGACGGCAGGAGAACAGCCCTGAATATATGATCTTCGCACTTTGCTCTAGGAATATGAACAGACAGGCGGGATCATGGTGAGGACTCTGAAACGAAAAGTGCATAACGGGGCTTAACGCCAAAGATTACATCAGCTGATACCATAGTCCGACGCGTTAAGAGCCAGCTATGCCGGATATCGTAGTCTTAAAAGTTACTTCCAGCTTACGCTTAGCGAGGAACATCCAAACTCACGAGTAGGGACTCGGAGGACAGTCATAATTCCCGATGATGCGGCTCTTACGCTCGTGAGTCGTCGCCTTTTCTACTTGATCCTTACTGAGGTACCTGCTATCTATCTTCCGTCTTTCGCGACAGATATCAAGAGTGAGGCCACGAGTGTATATACCTCTCAACGTAAGAAGCGGATTGTATCTCTCCCAGTTCGTACACTCGAATGGGCTCATGTGAGATAAAAACGATCAAGTCACATCAGGCTATGAACATACGTCCTACATCAACTGCCAGATTTCGACTGCTTCTATCGATCCACGAGATGCTGAAGACAACCATCCTCCAAATCAGGCCTCAGGCTTCGAACCACTCCATTCGGATATCATATAATCTGCGACACGGGCTTCACCATGATTGCTCACACACACATATATGACTGACCGATTGCAGGGAACCTGAACTCCATCTAAACTCTAGTATGTTCGTCGCGGATCGTTCTACCTTCATCTATCCATCGCGCGCCGGCGACGCTGATCATCTTCCGTGACGAACTCGCTATTCGCTATTTGTCTTCATCAGTATCTGTTCTCAGGTAAGTATGTATATCTAACAATGCTCTCGATTCGTTCCCCTTGACACGCTGTGCGTGCCACCCTAACCCCTTTGCCATACTTCCATCCGCTATGAGCTCGAATGGGGCCACGGACGTCGTGCAGCTACAGCAGGCTATGGGTGTACGTATTCTGACTACTGTACGATCCAATACTGATGATTACCTTGTACAGTATGTGCAAGGTACCGCTTCCCTTCCGTCTCACTTTTAGTAACACGACTCTCTGACAGTCATACCACAAAGTCATTTGTATTACGCTGCTCGTGAGTACTCCCTCTTGCACATGTGGATGTCTCTTGATGGCTCACATGGGGCAATATGGTCAACATAAGGTGTATGATTGGATCCTCGTAGTCTCTGACGAAGTGCGACATCTGTGGACTGAACGCTGGACGTTCGTCAAAGTACTTTATTTGTGGACAAGATATTCTCCCGTTGCGGACACAATCTTGAGAATTTGGGGTGAGTTCCAGAGAATTCTGCTGGGGTGGTCGAGTAACTGAAGGATGATGGATACTTTTTTTATGTTTACAGGGCATTTTATATTTCTGAGTCCTCAGGTAAAGTAGTGCTTGAATAATACAAAAGTCAAGCACTCGTTTTTAATACTTCGTAGGAATGTAAAGTGCACGATGCTATTAGTACTTGTGAGTTCTTCCACCATTCTCTTGAAGTCGTCTTGCTCATACAATTATGACGTCATGTTCTTAGTCGTGATAGCTATAGGTATCCATACAAGCGAGCGTGAGTACATGTGCTTCCGGGACTTGATTCTGGAGTACTCAAGCACGTTCATTTTTATCCTTCCCATTCTATCGTCAGTCGTCCTCATATGGAGAACATTGGCACTATGGAAAGACTCAAAATGGATCAGGTATAGTTTGTGGACTGCATGGGCGGTAAGTCGTCTTTCTTGGCATATTTTACCTTCCTGAGATCCCTTCTCATCCGTTGTTCGATGAATCTTTATTGGTCGATAGCTTATGTTACCTGTTGGCACATACTCGACCACTACTTTCGTAATGTCTACAAACTGTAAGTACACTTTAAGCCTCGTAGCCTCCACGCTAATTGGGGCCATTCTGTACAGTCGCTCCGCAGCCCTATCCGAACATCCCTGGATGCAACCTAGTCCACGCTAGCATGATGAATGCATTCGCGTTTATTAGTCTGGCTGTTCTAGAAATCAGTAAGTCCCTTCGCGTAGTATAGCTTTATCGACACTCACTTATATATTGAACCCCGGGGATCATCACTCGCAGTCATCGTCATTCTCACGCTCGCGAAAGGAATATATCACAGTACGTGTTGAGATCTGCCGCCGTGTATTGTACCCTGTGCTGATGATGATAACTATCATCGCTATCATCATGTTCATTTCCCAAGTGAGGGATACCCCGCGGCTTTCAAATATACGCTACGCGAGGACGTTGTATCGGGACGGTCAGTAAAATAATTTTTCAGACGGAAATCGTACCATAGCTTAGCTGCCAACACTCATAGGTGTCCTGTTCTTCATTTGCTTGAGTGGTAAGTACATCTTTCAAAATCAGCTGCTGTATGCTAGACTCGCTGATTTTACTACCTCGTAAATAGTACTCTCTGTGGTGAACGCCATCGCGCCATTGGTCGGCCCTGTAAGTGTGACATACTAAGAATCCATACCGTGCATATGACTCAAAAAATACAATTAGAGCTCATACGCACTTCTCTTTCCAATGTAAAGCGACCTTCTGTTCCTCTGTTCAATGACCCCATCGAAGCCTGATGAAATATCACTAGGTTTCTGAGGATAATGCACAGTACCCTCTGTTGCCGAGTAATCCTAAATCTTCGCACCGCAGCCGCTGAAGACGAAGACGCAAGACTAATCAGCCTTCCCTAGAAGTCAGGCAAGGACCTACGAGTAACGTATCTCGTCCCTCTGAAACGTTGCACGTATGTAGATATCAAACTGTGCCGCCGTCTTCTTCATACGTGTGGCTGATTATTTCCTCGCGCTACCTCTCCAGGCCCAACACAGACTAGTATGCGTCAGTCGGGCTCTTGAGGACATTGCGCAGAACCTCATACTACGGGCCAACTCTATCTTCACACCGAAACTTCCAGGCTACAATTCGACGTGTCGGAACCCTGCCTGGGCAGGGGTTCGGATAAAAGAAACTATACGAGAGTAGAGTCATTTTGTATAGGACGCGTTTAGATCTGCCAGTGAGAGTAGCGGTTAGCTGGTTGAGTGCGACGATTGGGAAGAAAGGATTCATATGAGCGAGTTGAAGGAGAAGAAATCCGGGTCCTACGTTGGCAGTTATTCGTAATCATTAATCGAGGCTGATTAATGCGAGAGAGAAACAGCCAACTCGGTGTGTTCGCGCGGCTGAGGGAGATGCATGATTCTTCAAATTGCTAGGTGCGCCTCTGGTGGGCTGCCCGTGCAGTTCGGTATGCCAGAAAGCTACTAGGAGAGTAAGGACGAAGTAGCGTTGGCGTACTGAACGTGATGGAGGTGACGAGAGTGCATCTATTGCTCATAGAAGTGAGTACAAGGGGAAGACAAGATAGGTAGTGATGTTCTGTGACCCGCAAACGTTTCGCTCTTGAGGATGATACCCTGCATGTACTACGAGTCATCTTGAGCCTACGTATCACGGCCGCCGAGGACTGCGCGACGCGATGCAGTACTTCAGGATGCTAGGTACGTGTCTTGTCTGGGATATACTTAGTTCGATGTATCAGGGACCCTTTCCCGGATGGTAGGCGCAACTCTACCGTGACGGAAATGGGACCTAAGTAAGGGAGGTTGCTTGTATAGTAGGAGGAGCTTGCATCCAAGGTAGCTCTAAGCCGCTTGCTTGCAACAATAATGATGAGGTTCGGCCATGGCCCTGCAGGGGGGGCCGCAACGGGGAGCTCGGCGAGGAGAACACGGGCGATAACCTCCATCCTATGAGAAGTTATGTGTAAGTAACCTCTATGAATATTCGACGAGTAAGAAAAAAGGCATATGTTACACCCACAGATCTTATCTCCGCATTTATACTTAGCTAACATAGACCACAATACTTTATACGCGTGACGTCACGCGTATTCCGAATGCTACGCCAACTCAAGACACCTTGCACGGAAAACGTACAGCAGAG
>JAXQIY010000179.1:0-14800 GCA_037041695.1 Irpex sp. PG99-01B2
GTTCCTCTTGTGTCCATGCTGTAGAGCTCGGTGCTGATCATCTCATCCTATCAGCGAGATATGTGACCACTTCCTGAAGCTCACCAGAGCTCTCCAGCTAGCGACTTACTACCTGATGTTGCCCACTCGCCGACAAGTCATTGCCGCCATGTCCGCCCATCGTGACTTCTGCTCCGACCCGCCCGTTTTGCTACGCATTGGACAAATGTCCGTTGTCAAGCGTTGGTTTCACGAAGCTTATCAAACCATCGTCACCGAGCCATTGTCCGCCCTGTCTTCCGAAGATTGTAAGACGATAGGCGGAGAGCTCTTGTATTGCCTGATACAGAGCAAGACTCACATGGACATGCTGCATCGTCTTCAGGTAGTCGCAGGTTCGAACTTCCGAAGGACATCCAACTGTTCAGGCGGGACTTGTCAACTGGGGTGGCGAACCTTCTGGGACCTTCATGTCGTTCCCATGGTTCTTCTCGACCACAGTATCTCCAGTGACAGAATCCGAGCTCAGCTGCGCCGTACTCCTATGGGCATTTGCGTCCCTTGTTATAGGCATAACATAATCAGTCTTTGCGACAGTGGCCAGTTGGATCTCACCGAAGACTTAGCATTTCATGAGGCTTCCAATGCCTGGACTATTATTTCGCAGAATAGGAGAGGGGCAGGCCTCGGAGAGGAGGAGGAGGCTGGGGACAGAGACGATAGCGGCAACGCAGCTCCAGAGGATGGCGTCACGGGAAAATAGCGAAATTTAGGAAGTAAAGAGTAGTACGATGACGATAATGGCTAGAATGTAAATAAAACAGTGCGCTGCAAATGTAGACATGATTGACTTTTTGATCTCGAGCATGCAGGCCAGCTAAGCATGTTACTTACGTGCATCAGTGACCGACTCACCCGTTTCACCGACTCGGATGGCAAGCAACGGAAGATAATGCAAACACCCGCAGCGCGGAATTCATGTGGTCCATAGCCATTCAAGCGAATCTATCATTGTTGTCATGAAGCCTCTACTATGGTATCATGTAAGGGTGCTTCACCTTAAGCGAATCTACAAGCGAAAAAGGACTGACCAGACTGCTCCGAGTGTCGGTAACAATATTCAGTGGTGTTTGCCATTATTGTAGTCCTGACAGACCGGACCCAACCTAAGCCAATACCTGAGCGTGATTGACACTTGCACTTCCAACCGTTGTCGCTCATTAAGAAATGGNTCACCTTAAGCGAATCTACAAGCGAAAAAGGACTGACCAGACTGCTCCGAGTGTCGGTAACAATATTCAGTGGTGTTCGCCATTATTGTAGTCCTGACAGACCGGACCCAACCTAAGCCAATACCTGAGCGTGATTGACACTTGCACTTCCAACCGTTGTCGCTCATTAAGAAATGGTCGCTAACATTCAGTCTCTGAACGTGGTCTGCATAGAAACAAGCGGTTGACTTTACCTTGCCACCGCGTAGGACCTCATAGTTGGGCAGGTTGAACACGTCGATAATCAGCCGCGGGACAGCATCCCGGCCGACCCACAAGAAGATTGTCTGACCATCCTCAATAAGATACAATCCGTGCCTTTCGAACCTTTCTGATGACAGTGGTAGCGGGGGTGGAAGAATATCACCTTGCTCCCCAGCAGTACCGGACTGGACGTAAGAGCGTTATAACTGGTGAGCAGGATCAAGAGATGCAAAACATACCTCTGGCGGCATGTTGTGGAGGGAGTAGAATGTCGGATGAATGTACGGCACCAGCATCTGTAAAGGCAGGGCTGTGAGCAGCTCTTGCACATACGCCTTGGAAAGATTTGAGAGCTTTGTCAAATGCCGACCTACACCACGATCAGAACATTGGCGATGAAGCAAAAGCTGATTGACTTACATTCTTCAATAGGCCGAGGACTAGCACTGGCAGCATCTTCCAGTTGGGTGCTAGCACGAGCACCGGCTGCAGTCATGCTGGCCTTGTAGGCAGTTACCATCTTGTTAAAGAGAGTATCACGACTATCCTCGAGTTTGTGTGTAATGCTGCGCTCTAAGGCCTTGTTAGCGAGAAGCGTGGCGATGGCAACCTAATCAGCAGAAGCAAAGACGTCCGAAAGGTTGCTGGTGGTAGGCACCGCAGTAGTGAGAACACGGATGCGACACTCGCCTACATTCATCAAGTTAATAATCTGAATCCTGGTGTACAAACAAAGCAGAACTAACCATGACAACTCGTGTGCAGAACGGCAGTTTGGAAGACGACGAACGGAGCCGTGATCGTGTCCTCGATCTGAACCTCGATAGCATACGAGAGGGGCACAGCGGGCATTTCCAGAAAATCTGTAGATCATACGAAAAAATTGCCGTGGAACAAGGACATGCGCAAATCTAAGAGATTATTGTTGAGAATCACGTGAGTCTCGAGATATTGCAGAGGATCTTCGATAAACATACTTTTAGATGTTCGCACACGCATAACCGCTTCAAGCATTATAGGCTGTGCTAAGACTTCACCAAACTCGTGTGCAAAGTTCCTGCGTCTTCTGTACGGGCGTTGAAAGCGGGGTCGAAGTATGTCTGGCCAGCGGTGTAATGAGGCAAGCACGCTGCTGAAAGGGCGACGTTAGTTGAGCAGTGCAAAGCATCAGCAACGAAGGGAAACCCGTACCCAGTGTAGCGACGTCTTGGTAAGCAGTGCTGAAGAGGAACATGTCCATTGAGACCTGGACACGTGAGTACTCGATGGCAAACGTCTTGTAGAATGGCGAAGCTGCTTGAAGCAAGCCGGATTCATAAGAAAATTCAATATACATACTTGAAATGGGATTGAATAAACCAGTTACCTGGTCCTCCCAAGTATCTTTGGATCTTCTCAGTTCTTGAGAGCGCCAGCGGCGATAGAAGGCAAGCTTGAGGAGAGGACAATCAGACTCTATCAAGGCTGTGTCCATGGAGTTCGACATACCATCAGCTGGAAGGCGGCCTGAAGTGCAGGGCCGAGAGCGCTACCGATGATGTGGTTGTGCTTGAACATGTCACCCAGTCTACCCAAAAGAGCCTCTAAAGAAGCGCAAGCCTCGGCAAGATTGACAAGAAGATCGGTGGGCTTAGGAAGGAACACATCTTCGATGTCCGATACGACGAGCATCGATGAATCCGTCGTACCGAGTTATAAATCGTGTGTTAGACTACGGATCGCAAAGCTCTGTAGAGAAGAAGTATAATGAAACATCGAAGGCGATGATTGCAACTTTTGTCCGCCCGTCCTCGTCGGGGAGACGATCGAAATTCTCGAGGATGGTACGGGTGGCAGTGGCGACCATGCCAGATTGTATGGCGCTGTGACTGACATCAATAAGGAACACATAGGCCGCGGGCTGAGGGGGTCGAGTCATATGATCCGTGGGTGTGTATTTAACGACTCCGTGGTTCAGCTCCGCGCGGGCCCATCTGTCTCCTGGCGCATTTCTGACCTGATCCCAGTCGAAGAGCTGAGGAACTTCGTTTGACGAGGAACATATGCAACAACGCCATCACGTACTGTGATGAGCTACAGAAAGAGATCAAGAATAAGCATCACTCACCGATCACCGCCATCAATAAACTGGACGAAGGGGCTCTACATCTCCTGCATCTAGCGACAACCGTATCAGTCACTACCGGTACGGGCTCGTTTCCCTCCTTCACTGAACTATATGGGGTCTGGACAAGACCAAACGGAATGCTCGCTTTCTTCAGAAGGGAGTTGTTCGTCGGGATAGCGTTGATGTGACAGCGTTGGTAGGATGCGTCAGCGTCAGCACTGGGATTGGGGGATATGCACGAGTTAGGAGGAAGTACAATCTCAGGTGAGGGGTTGTGCAGTTCGCGAGGATCAGGTGGGGAGGTAAGGAAATTTGAGGTGTACAGTCGTAAACCCTTTTGTCCCATGTTCATTTGACCAAATTGATCGGCGAGAGCACCCATCTGAGGTTTCTGTGGCTGTCCATATCCGACTTGCTGAGGTCCATTGAAATACTCCGGCTCAGGCTGTCCACCTCCATAATATGGCGGTTGTGGTTGACCGGGCTGCACATGTTGTTGCTGCTGCTGGGATTGATTCTCTGCGGCCAGTCCTGGAGTGAACAGCTTGCTCGGCTGTTGAACCTGTGAAACAGGTGCAGCGTATCCTCCTCCTACCCCTCCACCCAGACCAGAGTCCGCGCCGTAGTAGGCTTGAGTCTGACCTGCGGCGTACTGGCGACGCTTGACATGGCGGGAGGCGGCAGGGGGTGGTGATGAACTCGGTACGATACCCTGCAACTCTCCCGTAGGTACTGGAGGCTCCCACTGAGTACGTATAGTGGTCGTCTCTGTCACGCAGTCAGGTTACATTACGGCGCATGAAGGAGATTTTGAACACACCGATGAAGAGATACCTCTGCTTAGTCGCGTCCCTACAAAACGGCCAAATAGCCGCACATGATGCCGTATTTCAATGACCTACCACTCTGCGCTCCAGCCAGGGGGGAAGTGGTTGTTGATTAGGGTCGGACATTGAGCGTATGAAGCGAGGGATGTGTGTGGACGGCGGGGAGTAAAAGGTCGAAGCTAGTACGCGCGTTTGATTTTTTCCACACCCGCGCCGGTATAGTTGTGCTGCGGGTTCAAGCCTTCAAGTTCAACGTCGC
The DNA here is from genome assembly GCA_037041695.1 of Irpex sp. PG99-01B2. Taxonomy (NCBI): domain Eukaryota; kingdom Fungi; phylum Basidiomycota; class Agaricomycetes; order Polyporales; family Irpicaceae; genus Irpex; species Irpex sp. PG99-01B2. Next base: position 4,648 of record JAXQIY010000179.1, read on the forward strand.
AATCTGAGGTCAGTTATTATGCCGGGACGTTGCCAGGCATTGAATCATATCCGCCCCGAAACATAATGTGATGCACGTGGTAGTGTGAATTGAACTGCGAAGTTTTAATCCTGGATGGTCGCTTTAGATTGCTCAGATACTTGATGAACTTTGAATACCATCCATTTCGATACGGTGCCGTAATTTAACCATGCTCTGCATCAACCGTGCAACACCAAATGGATTCAGCCCAAACCTCGTTCCGATACATGAAGAGACGCATTCCAAAAATATTTCCACAACATATCAATGGAGTACCAATTTCAAGAAGACTTGTATACGGTGTGGACATAGTGAACAGAACACCTAGGGGTCGACCAGTCTAAACCCCTGCTCTACGACGTCTTTCCTGGATATCGAAAGCCACCAGACAAGGAACCCCATGAGCGACACAGAAACGAATATATATAATCTAATCTGAAGCATCGAGGTCAAATAAGTTCTTGTCCGGTACATATGCAGCACAGACCTCACTCACCGTGATGCACATCTGACAGGATGATATCGTAGAGGAGATGAATGTCGGCTGAACTCTCTCTGCTTTGTCTCGCTTGAATATATTCTCATCTTGGCTATCGATTAAGGATCTGCGGGAAACCCGTTTTGCTGGGGTACTATGGGAAATAGGGAGGCCAATATCTGTCGTCTGTTCAGGGTGTGCTTCAAGGTGACGTTTCATTTGCTTGACGTTGGTCGCCACATGCATTGATTGTCGAAGGGTGGTAGATAGGTAATTCTCCAAAGTTGTGTCGTCTAGACTCTCAGATTGGACGTCATCCGCTTCAACTCCCGTTACTGGATCCGCGTCACCAACGAGCCTGTTGTCGCTTCTCTCCATAGAGCTATCGAGTGTAGATGATGTGTCAACTGCTTGAGCAAGGAGTATCGGTCCAGAGTACGCTAGCTGCTTTCTCAGCCGGTCCTCTCTCTCTCGGAACTCCCTTGCCTCAGACTCTGCCTTGACACGCTCGTCGATATAGAGAGATAGCTCGGTATCCCTCAGGCTCTGGAGATGAGCAAGGTCCGCCTCGAGTTTCTGAATTCTCGCAAAGCTGGTCCTCTGCAGCTCCTCGATAGTGGATTTGGATTTAACCTCGCTCTGGCCCATTTCCTCGGCATGCCGCTGTTCTGAACGAATGAGCTCCTCCTCCAGCGTTTTCTCCCTCTCCCGAAGTGTGCTGACCTCTGACTTTGCCTTATCACGCTGGTTAATGATGCGGACCAAATCACCATCGCGTTCCCCCTGAACGGCGGCCAATTCTTGCTGGAGTTTCCTCACTTCTTCGACATTGTCCTGCTGGCTGCGAACGAACGTAAGCTCTCCCTCTAGTCTGCGAACTTCCTCGACGTACGTTTTCCTTAGCTTGTCCAAGGACGTGGCTTCGGTCGTGGTGTTCATCTTTTCCTTGAAGCGTCGCTGCTGTAGGTCATACAGCTGCTTCTTCAGACCTTCTTCCCTCTCCTGAGACTCCTTTGCCTCCGTCTCTGCCTTGATCCGCTCCTCATCGTGCAGTCTGCGTACTGAAGCAAGCTCGTCCACGAGTCTGCTCACTTCCGCAGCGTACTTCCTCCTTAGGTCCTCCAGTTCGGCCGTGTTCTTCTGCCTTTCTTCCGTGCGCGCCTCGTCTGACTTGCTAAGCTGCTGCTTCAACTTCTCCTCCCTCGTCCGAGACTGCCTCGCCTCCACCTCTGCCTTGACGAGATCCTCGTCGCGGCGGGCTATCTCGGCATCCCGCTGGCTACAAGCAACCTGAAGCTCTCCCTCGAGTCTCTGCAACTCCCGGTGTGCGAGCGCGGCACTCTCTTCCATCTCCTTGGCTTCCTGGGCGTGTCGCTGCGCCGATTCAGTCATCTGCTTCATCAGGATCTCTTCCTTCTCACTAAGCTTGGAGATTTCCAACTGCGCCTTAGAACTTAGGGCATCTTGCTGCGAGCGGAACCTCGTTTCTGCGTCGTCGAGTTCTTTCGAGGCCCAATTCTTCGCTTCTCTTTCTAATTCTGAGGCTCTGTAGTCGTAATCCTGCTTCGCCTGAGCGAGCGTATTCTGTAGTTCGTGTTTCTCCAGCTCCAGCTCCGCGCATTTCTGCTGATAACTCTCTATAGATGATAGAGCCTGAGCTAGATCATGAGAAAGTCCTTGGGGGTCAGTAGACCGCTGTTGGAGATGGAAGGTTATCTCGTCCTCCTTTTCTGCAACAAGTTTCTGATTCTGTGACGTTAAGCTATCCACCTCGTCTTGAAGGTGTTTCACAAGGACCCTAGCTTCACAAGCGTAGCTTTCCAGCTCATCGATATGTTCGCGAGAGCGAGTAAGGTCGTCCTTGAGCATCTGGATATCCCTGCTCGCCGAGAGTTGACATTGCTCTAGTTCATGAACGAGGACGCTGTTTTGCCTGGTTAGTTCATCGTTCTCCTTGTTCCACCGAACCTTCTCTTGTTCCACCTCCGCCTCCGACTGTTCTTCTGCCAACTTGTATGCTTGCGCTGTGTCCTTATTATACGTTGAGTGATCAGTGGACAGCTCGAAGCATTCCTCTTCTGATGCCTGTGGCGTCTCCCTTCCAGCTGCGGATGAGCCACTAGCCACCTAATCGAGGAAGGGTCTCCAAATCAGACAGGGGCCGCAGTTATACATATATGATACATACGGTTTCAAAGGCGTAGGAAGAGATAGATTTCTCCTGTCCGTCGTCCTTAGCAGCCGCGGGGCAGCCATCTAAAGCTTCTTGGCTACTCCGCTCGGTGTCAATGCCCCGGTTATCCACAGTGGATGATGTAAAGGACACTGAGCTCACGAACGGCGCATCAGGCGTGATAAATCTATCGATAGCAGGAGCGTCTTCAAAGGGAGGTATGGAGCCTCTGAGTGGATGGTCAACGAGGTCTGCGGAGGTATTGATTTCTGGCGAAGAAGTTGTGGAATCGGCCATCTGCGAGGATTTAAGAGCAGGCATCTCTTCCATGAGCAGAGACGATTCGTCCCCAAGCACCGTCAAAGGGCTCGAAGGGCTACTGTGGGAACCTGTGCGTGAGGGAATATCGGATTTATCGGAGATTTCAACATGAGAGTTTATTCCAGCTGAGGAAGAGATTCTGAGACGAGATACGCCCGCAGCTAATGCACTGGATGTGTCTTCTAGTTTATCTGCGGGTTTCTCCTGGGGTTGGTCGCAGATATCTTGCTCTCGATGCGCACGCGCATCCTTAGCATTATCCATTGTCCCGCGCGCTCGGGACTTCAAGGGAGGTATGCGAATCAACAACTTCGCGGCTCCTGTAGGCTCGTTTGGTTGTGTCCTACACTCGAGTCAGGCTTAGAAAAGAATATTGTATGATGTGAAAAAAACTGTACCTCGATGTCGCTTCAGTTAAGCGATACTCTATCATCTTTGCCGAGTATTCCTTTTCCTCGGTGCGAAGTATGGGCAGATTATGTGTACTACGCTGTTACATAACTTAGCTTGATGACTAAACCAATATCGAGGAGCATACCCATGTCAATAGTATCTCGTGTACATCACTTCTTGTGGCATTTTCGGCAGCGATTGTTATACCATGCCTTACCCACGTATCGGTGGAGAACACGTACTCCCTGATCAATTCCTTCCCTGCTAATATGGTAATGGCCTTGACCTGAGACTTTGACCCAGTGAATAGTGTCATACGACCTTCTTCGACATCTTTGGCCCTCAAACCCTTGATGTTTCGTCGCTTTGCGGTTTGTTTATCCGGGGTCGATGGGGATGACCTTTTCGTACTCATGGATGGGCCGTTATGCGGCTGGATAGAAGAAGTGCCACGTTCCTGTAAAAGTATATAACGTCGATTATGGCTTGGATTGGGTATATAAGACGAGAGACAGTACCCTATCCTGCATTGGGATGGCCTCCATAGAGCGCTGTAGGGAGATACCGCATAGTCTCAATATCCGACACGCCGCCGCTAAATGAGGACTCACCCTCGATGACGATCGAGCCATATTCTAGCACGCAGAATTTCCAGCGGCGGTGTCGTCGTCCGCAGGTGTCGACGATGAGCTGAGAGTATGGGCTGTAACAACTGTACAACTTGGGCCACTCGTATCGAACATGCCGCAGAAGCGCCCAGCCGCTGAACAAAGAACGAGCTGTCAGCCTCATGGTCATGNATCGAGCCATATTCTAGCACGCAGAATTTCCAGCGGCGGTGTCGTCGTCCGCAGGTGTCGACGATGAGCTGAGAGTATGGGCTGTAACAACTGTACAACTTGGGCCACTCGTATCGAACATGCCGCAGAAGCGCCCAGCCGCTGAACAAAGAACGAGCTGTCAGCCTCATGGTCATGAAAGTAGGATGACAATGCTGACAAACAACTTTTCGATTATTCTTAAGCGATGGGAGAATCATATCGACAGCGGGGACACGCTTGAACCCATTCAGGTTGGGAGAATCATATCGACAGCGGGGACACGCTTGAACCCATTCAGGTTGAAGACCTTTGCCATGACGCACTGGCACCCCCTTTCAGGTAATAATGAGTACTTACTACCAGTACTGCACGAACAACGGGGACGATGCATACTGAAGGTAGACGTACGCGAACCTGGTGTATCGGGCTGACTATACAAACCTTTGAATTGAATGGTGGGTTTGAGGCACAGATACTAGCCAATACTTAGTCAGTCGTCAGCTATAAAATAGTCGCCTATAGGAAGTATTGACTCCAAAAAGGCTAGATCTGATTCTCCGACTTTCGGGTGCTTATTTCCAACAGTTCTGTCGACTGAATCTAGGTTAGTCTTTGCAATCCACAGGCTCAACAACATACCTTGCTAGTGTATGGACTGCCACATTTACGGAGCAAAATTCGGTGTGGTTTAATTAGTGTACTGTCTGTGGCGACGCGGAAATTCATACATCCGGGCTACTCGGGCGGTAAGTATGCGAGCATCTTACTACCCCAAGGCATGGGAGACCTGCCCTAAACTGTGTCATGTGTCCTGAGCGCTGAGCGCTTGAGCTCTGATCGACCTGATCTCCCTCCGCTTCCGTCAGATACGAGGTATACTACTTAGACGTCATAGAGCTCTTTTTCGCATTGAGAAGGAGGCAGCAGAGGGCGGAATCTAGCTCTTTTTCCCGTTGCTGCTGCCTTCTTCTTATCACGGAAAGAGCTTGCTACGTCTGGATCCGAGACTAGAGGTATACGCGGTGCGTGGAGGCCGAGTAATCGATTCAAAGAGCCCAGCCCAGCTCAAATGTTTCACGTCCCGAGACGAGAATCAGCACAGTGTATGAGGCGTTTTACAATGGGTGAGTACCGGTGACGATGATTAAACCCTCGAAAAATTCTTCATTAACCGGCTCCTGATATACATAGGGTCAATTGTCTCGTCCACAGCATCAGCAACATGAGAATGGTGTACGCAGCATGTCCACAAGTGCCTCCCTGTTCCCCTTAAGAAACTGAAAGGCCTACCGCTCACCGCTCGCCCCGTACGTCTTACCAGATGGTATTGCAGGATATCGACTAGAATGTGAGCGACCACACACGGTGCGTTATACAAAACACACATACTGTTCAGGTTGCCACTTATTCGTCATGCAAACATGCCAAGATATCATATGATGATACGGCGGCCTTGTGTTGACCAGTGTGATAATGCATTCCTTCCTGCTGCCAGTGATTGGTGCGCTTGTGCTGTTATACAGGAGTTACACAGGAGCAAGAGTGGAGAGGTCGGGTGGGGATTCTGAAGGCATACGAGGTGCGCCGTTCTCAGAAGATCATTCGAACGTACTATCCTGATTCATTGTCAACATCAGTCGTACCTTGGACAGCCCTACATTCCCCTCGACCAGTCCTGACTTTCCCTTCGCCAAGGCATATCCACTGCAAAGCTCCAAGCTTGATGCTCGACTGTGTTTGCGACGGTGGATACCGTGACCGTCTTCCGCTCGGTAGGCGTGGTGGATGCCTCCAGGTCCTGTTATAGGTGAGACGTTCAAAGGCAAGTTATCAAGACACTACTATCGCGCGACGAATTTACACCGTATGTATTATCTTCGCTTCTTGCACCGATATTTCTCTGTTTCTCATCTTAAACTATCAAAACCTATTCATATGTATTTTACAACGCTAACACTCTCAACAGAGTCCAACATCTATCCCTAGCATTCATACTCTTCTCCCCCCTCCCTCCTTTCTCCTCTCCGATATCACGAGACAGCTACAAAAAGTATACTATTTATTCAACGCCCCTGATGATTAACAACCTCCATTTTCTTTGTGAAACGTTGTAGGAGACCATTCTGTTTCATGACGTGCGTGCAGAATTATCATGGAATGTAGAAAAATCAGTAATGAGTCGTCTCGCAAGAGGGAGGGGCTGCTCTAAAACATACGGGATACAAGGAATTAAATGCGGACCCATCGCGTGACATTGAAAAGTAGGCTACCAAGGAATTTCGTAATCAGAAAGGGACTGTCAACTGGCCGCTTCGTTAGACACAAGTTCCCGAGCCCGAGAAGGTTGAACATGGCTACTCTGCCTCAGGGAGACTCGCTACCAGTCGATAAGAGTTTGATTTTCTCTGTGCTGTACCCCGGAGTACCCACCCCGGGGTTCTCCTTTCATTGATGCTTAGCCGAAGATCCTCGAAGTCTGGAAGCCTGACGTCCTCCTCTCTGCGACACCTCTTCCACTCTAACTTCCCATTACCACCTTTGCAGCGAATCCATATCTGAACCTCGGGACATTGCTTCTTCGGATATTCCGTATTGTGCTTCTCAATTTCGTGTATATAAGTTGTGCCGAGGGGGAGATCTTGTTGAGGGTCGATTTTCGTAGGTTTCTCGACAGCAACCTTGCCCGAATGATAGTAGATACGCTGGTTAGCACCGCATGTGCGGCTCTGTTTTTTGTATGGCTCCAGGTATGCCTGATATTACAACGAGGTTTACAACAGTCACATAGAAAATTCGATAGCGACATACTGCAGAGCCATCCCCTCCAGGACTTCTTGCACGTTTTTTTCCCTTTGCTGCAGAACTCGAGAGCTCACGGGGCAGCGATTCATGTCGAAGCTGACTGACGGAACTCATTATGGTCCGGGCAGTAGAGGGCGAGTCTTCCCCGCTCGGTCGACGGATCTAGCATATTCGGACTTAGATGGAGAGGATGTTGATGAGAGGGTATGCATACCACCGAGGTTTTCGGAAGACTATATAGCTCTGCTTTGATCTTTTGTTGAAAGAAGACCACCGTCCAGGCCGGGGCATTTGGCTCTAAATTGAGATATTCCATGAGGTGAATGTAAAGCTATGAGACAGTTGTGAGCTTGATAGATATATAAGATGCATCTAATATGGTCCCAGGGTTACCTCGTCTTCTATGAATCTCGGGCGCAGAAATCTTTAAGTGTTGGAGAGCCCCAAGAACCGGGGTTATGAGCGACTTCAAGTTTGCATGTATCAGTGTTTAAGGGAAGGGCAGCGAGCGGTCGCAGGCTGATAGGTACGTATCGACAGGTAGTAGTAGTTTCCCGGGACATCAGATAGCAGCATATAGCTCATGTGTTGTGCTCGCCTCGTGTAGACACTTATGCTACCGTGGATCCCTCGACGTAAGCTCGCATCCACCTAACTGGTGGGACTGGGCACATATGACCCCTGGCATCCTTGACCATAGGTCCAGGGCCCACCTTCTGCCCCCAAATTTCACGCGTATCTAATAACAATTCGATGTGAGCCACTCTCAGCCATACAGAAACCGGAGTACTTATCAGATCCGAATCCGACGCTGGCTGTGATCGGATAGCAGATTGTGTATTCGAAAGCGGCTGGCAGCAGGGTTCTTGCTCTCAGCAACGCAATATATATTAGAAATATACGGTACTTAACCTCAGAGAAGCCAGAGTCGGGTCTTAGAAAAGGTGAGTCGCGAGAAATCGAACTCGCAACGCTACTAAACTTCAACCGAAGAGGAGAACATTATTAACCGTGTGAAAAAGGAATATTAATTCAGAGAAGGCTTAGACTGTCAGCATAGACGCGTAACAAGACTCACCCGGAAATGAGCCTGCTCCGAGACCAAGAAACTCTGGTCCCGCTTTCAAAATCTCCTCATGGTTGGTCTCGGTCTCTTTAGCACGGAGTGATACTAGTACTGATAGTGTGAATATCATAGGCAGTGGAGCGTATAACAGAGCGCTGAGCGCGTGTATCGTTTCACACGCTCCGAGTCCAACGCGGCTTGGTCGCGATCGGCTCGAGTTGATTCAACTTGATCAACGTGCACCCAGTGACTCTGCCTCGGGGAGATTGATCATAAGTGCAGGTTCTAGTCATTTCTCAAGCTCTCGGGTTTACATGGTGTCTTCTACGTAAGTACTAGTGCTAGTGACCTACGATCATAACTGACTACCAAGCACTGAGTGCAACACTTAGCTCCCCATGCAGCCTGGAGCAGGTGCTACGTCTTCAGCGATTGGAAATCCCTGACNCCTACGATCATAACTGACTACCAAGCACTGAGTGCAACACTTAGCTCCCCATGCAGCCTGGAGCAGGTGCTACGTCTTCAGCGATTGGAAATCCCTGACGTTTTGTGTACAGTCCTACGTCCTTTGATGAAGATTTGGCACATGAACTGACACAGTTTTTTAAGGAGATACGAAAACGACCCACCAGTGTCAGATACACGAATACTAGGTGAAACGTGCCATGTTTGATGTACCCGGGGTGGCAGTCTGCTCAGACATATTATTGACGTTAGTACGTATTGCAAATGCATGAGGGTGGGCGGCCCTTCAAAGCTTAAACGTTTAACCCACAAACACGGACTGCCTCTATAACCCCAGCATATGCCAGCTAATTTATCGATATCGATCATGTTCGGTGCAGATACGTACTTAAAGGGCTACAACGCTCTTCCTAGCCAGAAGCGTAGCCCACTTTCAAGTGAAAGTAAGCCTGCGTCCGGCACGTTTGCTATATATCAATATTACGGCGGCAAGTTATTCCTTCAGCCTACAACTGAGTGAACATGTATTGACGTTTTTCCAGCTCCAGCGACCGTTCTCACAACACAGGAGGCAGACGAAGCACAGGCTATCACCTCAGAGTCATCTTCTATGGATAATCCGTCGGTTAGCAGTCAGGTAACGGTGCGCGTTCTGAAATCTCGGTTTCCCAGCTACGCTCATGTAATAAAACACACAGACCGCTTCCTCTGCGGAGTTTCCTGAAAGCTTGGGTGTGTCATCCGGCGATCAGCCTGAGGTGATTGATTTACTCACCGCAGCTGTGCATCCATTCATTCATGGTGGGTGATAAACCTTTACTAACTTTACTCGCCACATCGTTAGACTGTTAGTACCGCCATATATCATTTTCAGGAAGATCCGTGCCCGCAAATAGATCTTCTGTCCAACATAGTGAGTCCTAAACAGTTTATGTGCATGCATTCTGAATGTTAAAACGATCCCGTTCCGCAGCAAACACAAGCGATCGATAACTTTGTTGAACTATACAGAGCAAAGAGAACATTGAAGGTGCGCATTTTGTGGTATCTCGTCGTGATATACTCATGTCTGTTCTAGCGCAGGAGTCGTTCTAGCACTGCATCCAAAACACCCGTTCACATCGCCAAAGCTCTTGACATTCTGCGCTCCTTGGATGAAACTAACGTGAGTCGGTCAGATTCGGATATTTCTTCTACTCCCTGGAGGGACGCGGAGATTGTATCATGGGTTCGAGGGCTTGATGATATTCAGCTACAGACGTAGGCTCTAGACAGAGATAGATGAAGAAACCTATCTCTCGTCGAGTCTAGTTTTGTTTGTGATGCTACTGTCCGCTAAAACGAGGCCATATGTATGGAATCATTATAGTCTCCTGCAATGCACTCTAATTTTTAACTGGAAGATGCGGTGACAGAGGAAGATACTTGAACACTGCGCCCATCCATGCTGGCCTCCGCGCTACCAGCGCTTCGTCCAGCAGTGACAGGCGCGCCCCTATTTTGACTGCATCGTGAGCCAAAGGTGTTTTGAAGTGGAAGCGGTGAACAAGATGAAACATTAAACATGTTTGAGTGGAAGCTGAAGATGTCGATGAAGCCTGAAGCGTGAA
>JAXQIY010000180.1:0-11053 GCA_037041695.1 Irpex sp. PG99-01B2
TTATGAACAGTGCTTCTTCGGGGAGAGGGCATCTGAAAGATAAGATAGTTAAGTATTTCCCTGATACGTATGGTATATGCGAAGATGCATCAAAACGCAAACAGAAAGCCGAGAACCGGAAGTGCATCGAACGTTTGAGGGAGGCTGTTAGAGACGGTGATCCGGCACGGTTCTGCTATAAGGTCTGTCTGGTTCGTTTCAATCATTATCTCTCATGTACTGATGCTATGGACGGGCCTGCGCTAGAAATGGGATGCAGAAGGACATCCGAAGTACTATGCGGAACCCCGTATCGTACTGCGCGGTATCAAGGAGCACCTTTTTAGGAGCGCTGAAGATCTAGGCGTCGTGTACAGGACAAACTTCGATCCCTTGCCACTGCCGCTCCTCGCAGCAGGCTTGACAATAGTGAGTGACTGCCGGGTTTCCTGGCGACAGACCGTGGTAAAGCTTATGTATACTGCTACAGCTTCAACACGCGATCGACATATGGGTTACTGGACAACGGGACACGAAAACTACTTTCTCAGAAGATGGTTACAAGGTCAAGTACGATCAGCACATCGCGCAGCTCACCAAATGGACTGGCTTCAATGCCGAAGCCACCAAAGCAGTACGCGAAGATTTATACCAAGGTATTCTGTGAGTCTGCGCTTCAATGGCATTTCTTTATTCCGCCTGTGCTTACTACATCTGTTACATATACTTAGTCGAAGTGCCGATGTCGGGCTTTCCAAACAACCTGGGGCCGATTTTTCAGAGGATGCACAAAGGCAAGCGGAGAGGGACCTAGAGGACCGTGCAAATCACGGTCAAAATAGCTCGGGCTCGGAGAGTGGCTGATAGTAGCAGAGTATGGCCATCTTCGTTTGCTGTTATTCCGCTATTGTAGTAAACCATCGTAGTTTTGCAATTTTAACTGTGTTATAACATTCATTTTGATGCCTCGCGGATTGTCAGTAATAATTACAGGGTGCACAACGCTACCACCCTACTACGTATACAGATGCGTGTACTACAAACGATACACTGTGCTGCGTATAGCTACGGACAGTGACCAGTCTGCTACGGAGTGCTCCAACTTGCATGCCTATATCTACGGGCGCTCCATAACGGGGGTTAAGCTCCCATGCGACTGATTCTACTGAGCGTCCGGAGCACTTCGAAGACCATGTCGTTTTCCCTGATGTATTCATTCGTACGAGACGGTGCGGATCGCGGCATAATTTCATGATGTTAACTTCTTGCGTATATTCATTATCATACAGGCGTAGCTGGGTGTATTCTTCACTTCGTCATCTCAGGCATCGAAATCGTCGTAGCTCTTTCTTCTATGGCTCTTTGCTAGCGTACCATAATTCGTCAGGCCCATTACGAGTGAAGAGAGGCCCGAGAGAAAATCGGAATACCATCTGTCGGTTGATAAATATGGAAAACGATAAGTGTCGCAGTGACATTGAGTACTTGCGCTGGCCCACACGAATACTACCACATGCTTCCTATAAGTGGTATGTACTCATCCACATAATGGGACGTTAGATGCGATCTCGGAATTTGCCGTTCACAGTGTTTGCTCAAAAGGGCAGTTTATCACCCGGGCCGTTCACACCTCAACCGTGACTCGACCTTGGCGACTTTGACCCCGGTGCGGTGTACTGATACCAGAATCCAAGCAACCGTCAGATATAAACTGCACGCTGGTTATCCATTACCAAAGTGTAGGTAACAAGCGTTTAGTTCCGAGAGTCGTTCAATCATGTTCGTGTTGTGACACGGACGTGATATCTGTGATGTTCGGCGCTCAAACTTGAAGCTTGAAGCTTGAATGAGTATCCAGCAGGCTACTCCTGGTAAAATTCTCACAATGTTACCAAACTACAGGTGTAATCTGTGCAGTTGTGTTCGATGTTGGCTGTATGGCCGCGTTACTACAGCGACAGCCGGGTTCACTGGGGAAACATAGTAAGTGAGTAATACCATTTGACGGAACTATTCTCAGCCTTTGTCCATCTAGCGTGTCCGTCAGAAGTATTACCATTTGCACAACTCCCCTCGATAGAAGGTCATTGGCGTATTACGCTAAGATTTCTGTCACGATCATCACGTCTTAAGTAAACGACGCGGAGTATGTAAATTCTATCGCACAATACCCCAGGACCAGTCTGATGCTCAACATTTTCATGACAGGTGCATCTCGAACGATGGTCGTTGAGAACTGCCAGTGCAGTCACCACGCCTGGCATACACGATCTATCACAGTGCTTGTATGTCCGACCATAACCCGTTGAGGCGATCTGAGGCAAGACGCCAAATCGAATATATAAGTACCCACCGTATCTCTCTACAGCCTACATACGAGTTTACACCAGCACCACACCATCCGATGTCGAACATATACAACACTCCAAACATGACGGTTGATCCGTCAGATATTCCCTTGCTCCCGGGGTCTCCGATCTTCAAGGCCCTCTATGAGGACTACAGTGCGTAAGACCATCATTAATAACTTGCACAACTGGTAGAATTGAATTGGCTGTAGGTGCTAGTCTCATCGGATCATGGGTCACAGTCCTACTATGTGGTATCGCTCTTTCCCAGGTAAATACTCCCTGAAGTACACCGTTTGGATGTTGTTCATCTTAGCAAATTATAGGCCTACCATTACTTCGATAACTATTCTTCAGATAATATTCAGACGAAGATATTAGTATGGGCACTCACGTGAGTTGTCATGTCGGTTCATACGGTGCTGTTCATGACGGTGCACTCATAGGCTACTGAACGTCGTTCACACTGGGATTGGTGAGTCGCCTTCCTCTCACGAGTAGAATGGGCCATTGATCACGATGTATAGTTTGCACCGCTGAGTACACATACCTGGTGCGGTCCTAACAATTTACGGTTCCTCCGTGCTGACAGGACACCCTATTGTTATTGTAGGTCACAGATGCTAACAATCGCACGTTAGACCTCACGATTGGATGGTCTGTGTTACAATTCTTACGATTCGCTCTTGTAATAATCGTATTTCTATCATAGGGCAATTGTGGTCTGTAACCCTAGCCCCGTTGTGCTGTCGATTAAGTCGGCTAATCTCGTTTTTATTCTTGCTCTATACTCACACAGGTAACGGTGGAAATGCACGTACGTGATGCGCATCATGGACGTTGAGTCGAACGGAAAGGTTCTAACAAATTCACCACGGCAGGTTATGTCGGCCGTGGTTGTCCTTTTGTAGGCAACTGTTCGCAATATCACGGAAACAACCTGCCCTCACTAATGAGATCGTTATTTCGAACAGACACTTTACGAATATGTGCTTCCAAATGTGTAGGTGTCAATAGGACCGCTCCTCCCACACCTTGGCTGACGAACGCTCTCGTACTAGTGTCCGGGAGGAAGATTCAGAAACCACTGACTATATCACTGGTCAGTTCAGATCAATGCAATTGATTTGGAAATACTCATGTTCCTCCAGCTCGTCATCATTCTGCTCCATTTCAGTAGGTTGAGCATTCAGCCCCTAGCACCGTCTAACTTATTTCTGATACCTCTGCTTCTATGTAGGCTTCGGAACGGGTAAGCTATTCCCTTTGATTGGTTCAGAATCACAATGCTTACTCCTTCTTCTCTTTTGCAGCTACCGTGGTAGAGCTGTAAGCAAATATTTGTATGCTGACAGCATTTAAATTGATGCTCATTTCGTGACCGATAGGGCCCGACTGAACTCCCTCCGTGACTTCACCTCATTCAAGGTTTGTAAAACGTTCTGTGTAGCCCAACGTGAAGGCGGCTGACCATCACACTTCCCCTTCTGTGTCTCAGAAAACATTCACCGTCCCTATTATGATGATAGCTACCCAAGTGGTGGCAGACGTCTCTGTCACTGGGGCTGTATGCTTTGCATTACCGAAGCCATCCCGAGACACGTTCAAGCGGTACGAGCATTCCGCTTGCTCACTTATGCCAGTCGCTCACATCACATCAATCCTTTGACACACATCGTCGACATAGATCAAGGGAAGCCATACAGACACTCGTCATCTATGCGGTTAGCAGAGGTATCTTGACGTCGTAAGTCTCTCATGATCTACACAGTTCGGAATTTAACGACGGCGTACTGACCCCGCTATATGTCAGTGTTGCAGCAATTGTGGAACTTTTCGGGGTACACTCTCTTATCTTGTCGTTTCGCATGTCTCGGAGCTTACACCTTTGGCTAGCTCACGGTAGGCTTCCCGAGTCTTTGGTTTGCAGCGGCCGACTACATTATTGCCGGCCGTGAGTTGGTCTCATCAAATCGCGTGGCTCAGTTGACCGTCTGACTGATGATTCTCAATGCAGTATACATAAACTCCTTCCTCGCGTCGTTAAATTGTCGAAACCGAATCCGTCAACAAATGGCGGGCATCGTGAACGTCGAGTCACAGCTCTCAAACTCAATCAGAGTCGGTGACAACGGCGGGTTTGCCATTGGAGGGTCAAGCGGGCGATTGCAAGTAGGGCTGTACGCCGCTCAGAAGTCTATGCGTGATGAAGACCCGAGCGAGAAGGTGCAGTCGCTCTGATACTATTGTCATGACCATCGCCTTATTCTGACCTTGCAGCTTACTCATACACAGGTGTGACTTCGATTTATGCCCATCGTGCCGCACAAATGCAGCAGGCTGTATACAATTTGCATAGGCACTTACGTTCTCCTCTATGCCGCGGCTCGAGCTGCTTTCAGTCTATTCAGTCTATCACTAAGGCATTGTATCGATGACCGACTTGCTCGGGGGAAAAGGCACCAAGTAATGACAAACATGCTCGGGCTGATATTCTACCATCTTAGAATGAATCATCTCGAGAATGCTCTAAACGCACTGTTCGGCGAGGCTAAGAGTGTACAGCGCTGTTTCGCGACTATCCATCATGCATCACCACGTGGCTGCAACGTATCCAAGTTAAACGTCGGTTAGTATTATGTACTTACTTGCTGAGGTGGTATTGAACGGTAGGTAGTGGCCACAAGCATAAGCGCTGAATGATGAATGGGGCTGTGAAAAGGATCCGTTGGCTTCAAGTTGTTCGTTATTATAGCCAGCTTGCACATGTTTACCGGTTTCTTGCCAAGCCGTGGAAAAATGGTCTAAATTCAGACTTTTTGAGAGAAGTATAAAGACCGGTGTATTATCGCCGCCACCATGGGCCCGACGAGCCAGTTCAACTTGTTGAGGCTGTGTACGCTTGTGGATTTAGAGAGATTGATACATAGATGAACGGCAGAAGATGATGTTGACGTTAAAGCTGTACTTGCAAACCCCTTCCCAAAGTAGCAAATTTTCGTTGTGCGTAAACGGTCAATATAGTTCGCCAAGAGAACATGTGCTCCGCATCGCGACTCCCACGCTGTCTTTATCATGCGGTTCGAGACGTCTGACAGATTTTGGTCTAGTTTAGCACGTTCAGCCCAGGCGTGGCCTCTTTGGAGGAGTAAGGAGGTTCTCACTAAAAAGGGCAATTTTGTGAGCATTGCAGGTGACAGCGCGCACGCATTGGAAGGAAGTGATTGGCGTCGGGACGATCATGAGAAGGCGGGGGTGCCTGAGACGCCCACTGTGTATGCTCGGACCGAGTGGGACCGTGCCTTGAATTAGAATAGACGGGCGCTTATTTACCGTGTAGCAATTCCTAATAGCTCAAGCGCCGGGTGGTGATGGAGACAGAACTGGACTCTCACCGCGAACCAGTCCGAGTTCTCTGCAGCCCGAGTTGTCTCACTCGCCTGTCTCCTCTCCCACCGTGCTTCCCGCGGTGCGCCCGTCTGGCAATCTCTTCTACGCCATGAGCAGTGTACAGTCGCTTCACTAACTTACCACACCTTTTCTTGCTCCTCCATCACCTCTTTTCTTCGCAGGATCGCCCGTCAGCCCTTCCTCAAGCATTCGCACTTTGTCTACACTTTCACATGCGGGCTATGGCATTGTTTGGGGTTCTATGCATGGTACAGAGGTGAGCATCTTTCAAATTTTTACGCATCACGATGCTAAGTAGCCGTCAAAGATATGTTAGTGCGCAGGAGGCCGAGGTTTCTGCCATTTCCATACCACCGAGTCAAGATTTGGCCACGTCCAACGCGACGGTATACGGCATCGAGCTTGCTGTTGCATCCCAACCCACTGACTCACCGTCGGGGTCTGTAAACCCTACGAAGAAGCCGTCGGGAGAGAAGGCAGCTGCGGAGGGCTCGTCTACGTCTCAGACGCCTGCGCGTGAGACACAAGAGACATCCCCCTCTCCTAGGAGTGACAGCCTGAGGACAGCATCGTCTACCCCATCTGCTAGACCAAGTGGAAAAGGCCATCGACCACATTCCGACCCGGGGGATAAATCACATACAACACACAAGGCACCCCATCCCACTATCATTCCATCGTTCCCCTCTCCAGAAAATCCGCCAGACCATCCGCAACCGCCTCCTCATCCGCAGAACCCACCTTCCCACCGGCGCCCACCAAGTCACCATGGAGTCGCACCCGTTGTCATCGCGTTCGCCGCTATCGGCGGAGTCATTGCTGTCTTCCTTGCGTATATGGGCTTTAGATGTTGTTACAGTTACAAACGCGTGCCGCCACCGGATCGGATAAACGACGTCGTGAGCAGACACTATCTAGACGAGGAGATGCGGCAGAGGGAGCAAGAGGACATGGAAAGACGATGGATACAGTTTCGATCATCAGCAGCATCACCCACGCGCTTTGTCCCTCCACCGCCACCGTACATTCAAGCACCCTCGTACGAGGATGCCACTACGCCGACCCCTTCTCCGCCTCGTACACCTCCACCTCCCAGTACGCCTCCACCGCCTCCTCTACCCGTTGTGCAACATGTATAACAACCACCGTACATCATTACGTCGACGCATTTTCATGGTTTCTCCCTGTTTTTCTTCACGGACACTTGGTTCTTCGTCGGCGACACGCTATCAGGCTCCTGCTGCATTATCACGTTCCTGCACTCTCACGCATCTTTGACACAGCGCATCATCCATCCATCCATCCATTCTTTTGCTTACCAGTCCACGCCGGTTCAGCATTCCGTGCTCCGTTTTAACGATATACTTAATATTTCACTGGACGCTGTAGAACTGGCAATCGCATGGACTGTACACAATCTTTTGATTTTTCTAACACCTCACATATCTGCTTTTCACGCTGGACTTCCCTTGCCACTGACGCACGGACTATCTATAGTACACCTTACGTCCTGCCGACGCGGCGTTGTCAACAAGTACGTGCATCCATTCCTTTCTCTTGTTCCGTTTCCATGTGTTGACTCAATATTTCATCGTACGTCGTTCTATGCTGCTCCCTCTCCGTATAAAGCAACCCCCCTTGATCATTTCCTCTTATAAGGCGTCCCAGATTCTACATGCAATACCTCCACGCCCGGCATACAACGTTCTTCGAACCGAAGCATACTACGGCCGTCCATGATACGGACATGCGTCTACCAGCGACCTAAAAATAACCGCGATGTCGAGTACTTGAACAGTCACCCCTAATGCAACGACTCCACTGCAACCAAATGATAATCGGCTCTTCAGGATTTTACGGGCAAAAAACGCCTTCTATCAGTCGATAAGTCCGTTTCCACCGTCCGTGGCTCAGTCTGTTCGGTCGACGGATGGGGGATGGTTACGGAGGTGAATGACCACTGGCGTATATGCTATCGTCGCCGCCGTAAGTCAGTGTCGTGCATTCGTTGTTTTATGTTATCTTCTTACACACCGAGGTTCTCAGGTTTACGCCCACTACGTACACGCATCTCCACTCGCTTCTGACCGCAGTCTGCATACCCAGAACGATACGCGTGCTGTAAGAGATTGCAAGCCCCAAACCCGTGAAACTACCGTGTACTACGCTGCGGCGTGATTACTGCGGCAGGTGTGCTCGACGAGGTTGACGTGCACTGCGCTTTCTGATCGCACCCGATAATATAGCGAATATAGGTAAGATACACCTTCCATCGGATCTCGAATATGTCAGGCTCACAAGCACTTTGGCAGTTCGTTCGCGTTATCTCTCGACAGCGTAACCATCTCTTAGATTCTCCGGTGGATGTAATGGTGGTACGACAAGGACAAGAAGCTCAAGGTTCGTGATGCTCCTCTACATCTGTTAACGGCCTATCCATATACCTTTAACTACCTTAATAGTCTCGGTAGTCCCTCTCACACTGACCGGATGCCGGCAACAGTATATGATAATTGACATGCGGTGAGTTTTATCGCAATGATTAGTTGACACCGTGTACAAATCAATCCTCCAGCTTCCGTTATCCCTCATACTGCAGGGCTGCTCAATGAAACTGACGGAGGACGGGGAGGCATAAACGATCTCCTGTATATGCGCATCACGCCAAGGTTAACTTAGTTTCCCAGCATCGTAGGTGATACACACGAACCTATTCAATACCAATCCCTTCAAAGCTCTAATCTCCCTTCGGATCTCTTCCTCTTCCGGACTTAGAGTGCTCACGATACCAGTAGGAGTGTATTTGACGCCTGCGACTGGAAGTGCGTAGGCCTGGGTGGCGATGTACCCTGTGAGATCGGTGAGAGTCTGCAGGGTGTTTTGGTACTTGGAGCGGGAGGACACTGGTGATGAAGGGAGAGCGCCTTTAAGCGTCGATAATGAGGAAAGGAGAGGCGGCGGAGAGGGCGGAGAGGGCGGGTTGTATGACCACACGGTGGCAGCGTTGTCCGAGGTCGGCTGACTCTCGGAGAACAGGGGGCTTGAAGAGAGGGTTTCCCAAAGGCGAGACTTCAAGAAAAAGGGCTCAGCTATAGCCCTTGTTTCTCTCTTGAGAACGACTCACCTCAACGTCTGCTACCTCCTCGGGACCTGACCACGGCATCTTCTCTTCCAAGAGCGCGAATATAGCTGCTGCTGTAGTCGGTTGCTTACTGGCCTCGAGATCGGCTACGGCGCATCGCAGCACTGTCACGTTAGGGACACTCCTCGGCTCTTTCGCAGAGACAGTCACGTCCTTCAATGTCTTGTACTCCGCATATATAGGGTCTTCCTTGTGCGGTTCCGGAGTGGGCAGAAGAGCGAATGTGGATGTCTGCTCCGCCTTGGTTGACTCAAGGGATGACGTGAGTCTCTGTAGAAGGTCGCGTTGATGGTTCCGAATAGCATTTCGCGCCTGGAACGATTGCGCAATACGGGGATATATGAACCTCTGTTCCAGTAGTAAGTATTCGCGGTACGGGAAGCTTACGCGTGACACTCACAAAGTAAGCGAGAATTAAGGCAGCGGAACCACCGGCAACCCATGTTGCTATCCTAAACAGCCCGAGAAGAAGATTGGGAAGATTGGAGGGCGGTGGTTGGGGATAGGTCCGAGGAGGGACGAGAGGTGCTTGAGTGGGCTAGTATTCAGCTCCTCAAGGGACGTACGAACACAATAGCAAGGAATAGACACACTGTAGTCTGGAGTAGCTGCTCTATCTCTCCTGAAGTCAGCCCTTTCTGCACTAGAAAGTCGCGTTTCGCTTGAAGACTTTCATGACGAACATGGGGTGAGTTGAGGAATGACCGCGCAGTCTGCATCAGTTGAGTGCGATCTGGTGAGTCGGTCGTTGCCAGAGGCTCTTGGGACGTCCCTGGAGGCAATACATGCGTGTTTTCGTCGTTCTGAGACGGCGTGCTCGATGAGGAGGGGTCAGACATGGTGGGCGAAAGCAGAGGTAACAAGCACGTGTAATTTGACTGCAGCGTCACCACTGCAGGGATCAGAGAGACCGACTGGCCGAACCCCACACTACTGTCACACTGCCGCATCCCGTTCCTGGAGCTCTCTCCGATGTCGTCGGCCGCCGCGGCGTGCTCTCATTTGAGGCTATCGAGTGCGTTGCATCGCACGTTGGCAGGAGATAAGGATACATTTTAGACTAATATGCTCTGAGAGTGGCGACATGGACACCATATGCTTCAGCGATGCCGATGACTCTTCTCACGCAACCGCCGATATAAGACGAGATACAGGTCCGAGCAACTCTGACGACGACGACCATGCAGTCTGCGAACGACGTCAAAGGGGCGCATGACGCGCCCTTCCTCAGCGGGAACGACCTCGAGAAACACGAGCCGGTGCAGATCCCTACGCGGAGCAATGTTCGCTCTCGGTGGTCGCGGTTCCGTGTTCTCATAGGTCTCGCACTTGGTTATGAGCTCCTCAAGTTCGGGGTGAATGTCTACTGCTCGGAGCGCGATGTGGCACAGTCCTGGGCGTATCAGGCCTACAGCGAGGAGCCCGTTCTTGGGAAGAAGGCTGAGGAACTCTTCTTGTTTGTTTCGCTTTACATCCAACATCGATAGTGTTCTCATTACACCTCCAGGTCTGTCCCTGATGAAGATAGTGCCCTTGCGGCTTCGCGTGCATATGCGACCCACCCGCATATAGCGTCATCTAAGGAAGACTTCGAGGACTCCAAGGTAATCCTGAAGCTCTTCCAGGATGAGTTTGGAATCTCCGCTCCTGGGAAGGAGCCTATCTTCCCTGCAGGTACTGAGGCCTCCAGGAACGCGACGCTCAACATTGCTAGCCTGAAGGAGCCTACGGCATGGATCGACATCTACTATCCAATTTTGAACACTCCCCTTGATCGCACCCTTCAAATTCTTGGTGAAGACGGGAAGTCCATTTGGGACGCAGACCTCGTCGAGGACGGAGACCCGCTCGATCCTGATGCTGCTAAATATAAGGACGCTGTTCCCACATTCCATGGCCTTAGCAAGAACGGTTCCGCCGAAGGACAGCTGATTTACGCGAATTATGGTACCAAGGAAGACTACGATGAACTCGAGGCAAAGGGCGTTGACTTTACCGGGAAGATTGTCCTAACACGGTATGGTGCTCTGTTCCGTGGCCTCAAGGTGGGTTTCGTGTTTATGGGAATCACAAAGCTGAGTGACTAACATATAATTCAGATTAAGGGAGCTCAGGAACGGGGCGCTGTTGCAGTACTCATTTACTCTGACCCAAGGGACGACGGCGTAGTCAC
>JAXQIY010000181.1:0-10930 GCA_037041695.1 Irpex sp. PG99-01B2
TGTTTACTGTATATGGGTATTTCAAAGGCATCGGGAGCCGATCCTGCCTGAGCCAACTTCTCGATGCTGATATCTATTCGTTCCTTGGGTCTAGATCCTTGGAAAGCTGGGTGAGGCGCCTTATACGGTTCTTTCGAAGCCTCAGCGCGTGGCATTAGGCACGGTCTTGTTCAAGTGAGTAGCGACTGTCTCCTTACCGCTGGAATCGGCGCGAGACCGTGGCTGACGCGTCTTTCTTGTACTGCATAGCCTGTCGACGATTGGTGTCAGAGAGCCTCTAGATCCTTCTCTGCGCAGTCTTCTTGTCACCCTAGTCCTTCAGGTATGTGGGTGATATCTGAGTCATCTGGATTGCTTTCTCATCTTTGTGCCCGTCGGTTCTCGTCGTAGATCCTACAAAGCGAGAAGACCGATTCCGAAGCGGTCTATAGGGCGTTAGTCGCACTGGGAAATATCGTGAGTTTCCTTGTACTGCACTATCCCTCGTCTGACCAGTCAAACACGTTTCATTTCTAGGCGTACGCAGCGAAGCAGCAGTCAATACCCCTAGACGATTGGCAAGTTGACACTGCCAAGGAGAGTATCACAGCTCTGCCTAGTCTCTTCCCTGAGGATCGTGTCAAGCTCGTGACCAGCGAAATCAGCTCACTCTTGTGAGTGAGGCTGTGTTATGGAGTGACAAGACATAGAAGATCCGATGGACTGTGTAAATCAAAGCCGTGTGTATATATATGTACCTAGATGCACGGTCCGAGTAGTCAGGAGAATTTGAAGTGACGTGGGAAGACAGATACTGCGTAGTACCTGAGCGGCACCCTGTGTAATGTATGTGGATCGATCGAAAGGCATATGCATATGGCTGTGCGATACGATTTGGCAACTGAACCAGACGCGGTGTTCATACCAATCCAAGCATTGTGAAGCACGAATCTACTTCATTTCCGGGTGAAAAGGTCCGAGTCTCTGAGTGCACTTTCGAAGCCATTCGTATCCAATGAGCGTCCATCTACGTGCACTGCCCCTTCAAACGAATAGATGTCATGATAAGATAGAGGAAGTGTATTCGATCTACTTAATCTATCGGTTATCGTCTACATGTAAGAGAGCTACATCTAACAGACTGCCTGCTGAAACCCTCTCATTCATCCACAACGTCTACGTTTCCGTTCACAAACTCTACGTCCAGATGTGTAGTATCTGCAAATAAAACCACTGTTCCCGGAGCCTCTTTATCAACCTCCTTACTCTGCACAGGTAGCTGAATGACGCTGATAGACGCATTTGGGATACTATGTCTTGTCAACAATCCAAGCTTGCTACTTTGTTCAAAGATGACTTGATCGCTCTCAAGGAGGTCTTGAACGAGGACGTGCATAAGTCCGCCGTGAGAAACCACGAGGATATTCCTTTGTTGCTCTTCGTCTTCTTTATGTGTACCACTGGTGGTATATGGCAGTATAATCTCCTTCCACCAGTTGTCCGCCCGGGCAGAGAACGCTTTGGCGGATTCGGCGTTCGGTGGTAGACTGATACGGCGGCTTTTGTCAATTTTTGTGCCTTCTATCGATCCCATATACTAGTGAGACAGAAGAAAATGAATACAGTGAGTCACTTCGAATTTGTACGACTCATCGGTCCCGTTCATACTGCACATCATCGGAGGCAAAGAGAACTTACTCACCCTCTCTCGAAGCGCCTTGTGTGTCTGAAGTTTTACACCGGGATGTTTCGCAATAATAATTTCCGCTGTCTATGACTCGACGTGCTGTCAGAACTGGAAGGAAATTCGCTTTGTGCATGCCAGTGAGGGAAACTCAGCGCATGCCAGTGTCTTCCCGACCTCGCTGACATACCAAGTTCGCCTTAGTACACATACAGATCACACTTAGTAGGCCCGACGGCTGACTAAAGTGCTGTGCAAAAGAAGAAGTCGGGCACATGAAGCCAAGGACGACGATACACTGGCATGACATCCAGTGGGAATGAATATAACACTGCTCTCACCTTAGCGGCGCGACTAAGGTCACTGCTATAAGCTGCGGTAAACTTCACGTTTTCTAGCGCATTAGCGGCGAGCTGTGCTTGCTCGAGTCCTGCGGCGTTAAGCTTGGTATCGAGATGACCTTGCATGATCATCGCCCTGTTCTCGTCCGTTTCGCCATGTCGGACGAGATAAACGTTGACGACGGGAGTCGACATGACCTGAACGTGGTATCTTTGACGGATGTATGCATCAGTCAAGTTATTATCTGGGTTACGGAAGTGACGTACGGAATTAAAGTTCGTGTCGAGGGAAGTGAGTAGTAGGAAATTGAGATCAAAGTATTAGAAGCCTGTGGCGATGAATGAATGAGAGACGTGATTTCACTGGCAGAGCGGATCGAGGCACGTTTAGCCCTCGAGGTATAGAGAAGAGGGAGCTTACTGGGTTCTGGGTGACGGACCTTGAATCGTAGTAGCAATACGCAGTTCTAGCGCACTCAAGGCTGTGCTCGCTGATAATGGTGCTGCGAATGCCACGTGAGAGGCCACGATTGCACACAAAGCTGGCGTGGCACTGCGGTTAACTACTCAAGAGCAGCATGAAGAGCATCGTTGTATTCAGTTTACAGTTTCACAACAAGAAAAGCGACAGCTGACCTTGCTGGTTTAAGTACAATGGGAGGGAGGGAGATAAGCTTATCGGGCGTTCCCGATGGACGTTCGTTTGAGAAGTTACCGAATTTGGCAGGTGTATTGGCGCTTTACGAACAATCACTTCGACTCGGATGAGGGACGGTATGGGTGCATGTCTATTGCTTACGACATATGAACATCTTCCTATATACCCTCAGCCCAGCACGAATATATGCCTTCATTCCGATTGCAAGTGTCTCGTATCCCCTATAACAATGACCTTCCCCCTCTTCTCTCTGTTGTCTTCGCCGCCGACATTACTTCGCATGGGAAGCTCAATGACACTGATGGATGCATTAGGGATATTATATCTCTTCTCCCCTTCCAACTGGCTATCGAGAAACTCTACCTCGCCGCTCTCAAAAAGACGTCGAATAAGATGGTTGATAAAGCCGGCATGAGACACCACTAGGATGCCTGTCTCATGTTTTTCTCCGTCCGTCGTTTTCGATGCAGCCGCCGTGTTATGATACGTGTATGGTAGTATGGTTTTCTTCCACCAATCTTGTGCCCGATCGGAGAGCGCCTCATCGGTTTCGGCGTTTGATGAAGGCGAACGCTCAACTTTGGTGAAATCTGTGCCTTCTAGTTCGCCGAGAGCCTGTAACAGTATGAAATGAGTACAGATATTCATCTGTCCGAGGGTTTCATAGAGACTAAGGGCATTGAACTACGCGTGATGGCCAAGTAATGCAAAGGAAGAAAGGATCTGTACTCACCCTCTCTCTCAGGGACTCTTGCCTGTGCAACTGAACACCAGGATGTTTCTCAAGGATAATCTCTGCGGTCTAAGGTACAATTTCGGTAAGCACTCCAATCCCGATCCTGTGCACGATGAGAACGGAGGACCGGCTATTATCAGCATTTGCATACTTCCCGACTTCTCCATACATCGACAACTCGCCGATCACTGCAATAAAGCTCACATTGAGGCTCATCGGCGTTCTGGCATGCCGTGCAGGAGAATACGGGAAGATAGGGACGATGCTAATTATAACAGTATCCCGACTACGGATACTGTACGCCAGTGTAATGCATTGCCAATACGGGTATACGGGTGTGTGAAAGCGGTCTCACCCTGGCTGCGCGACTGAGGTCACTGCTGTACGCCGCGGTAATCTGGGCGTTCCCCAGTGCGTTCGCGACGAGCTGAGACTGTTGGATGCCGGCGGCGTTCAGAGCGTTCAGTGCGGTGTCTAGATGGCCTTGTCGTATGTGGCTGTGGTTGTGATGTGTTTGACCGTGTCGGACGAGGTAGACCTTGACAATGGGGTGCATGATTACTTTATGAACATATAATGAATCAAGTACGATATGTTAGAAGTTGACCCAACGTGGCACTGGGATACATAAGGACTTGCGTACGGGCCCGAGCTACGAAAAAAATAATGACCAGTGTATTCAATGGCAGGCGATTAGAGAGGCGCAATTGAGCTTGTTTGACTTCTGCCTAGGGAAATATGAGCGATAGCAATGGTCGGACACGATAAGAACGGACTTTTGTTAGTAAGAACGGTATAGGGTTTTACTTACGGCTCAGGCTGTGCAGCATTACATCACTGTGTTCGAAGAAACATAACGTCCATACTCACAAATGTACTGTTTACCTGTTTACTATAAGCAGTGAGTCTCTACATCAATTCTGTATGTAGTTCACCTTGCTTTCGACGTGGTCGCAGTTACGGTTAAGGGCTATGATATTCTCGTGGCGCTCAGCGGCTCAGATATGCCAAGCCTTTTGGCGGGCTCATGGCGCCGGGCGGGCGATCCGAAAGGGGTCCGAAACTTGGAAGTCAGTGTCCCTGAGTCAGCTCAGTTCGCTGCAGAACATCCGCCGTAGCAGTTGCTGTGTATAACGTTGTAAAAAGCGCAAGACAAGGTGACCATAGCCAAGGAGCTTGGGACAATAGTGTATGGTCAAGGGCCTTTTATCTAGTTGCCCAGCGGACATCGCCTCGGGAGATCGGGCACAATATCTGATAAGTCGGTGGGGTTATTGATTGGAAATACCAGATTAGGGTGCGGTTAGATGTATTCGACCATTTCGATGGAAGGAAAGTTAAGCGCTTGTTACGAGGCTGTGACCTACATACTCCCAGCTGCCAGCTGCTCCTCATAAGTAAACCCACCTACCCAACTTCGCTCCTTACTCTTCCGTTCTTTTCTCAAACCACCACCACCGCCCGCATGTCGTCCTCAATACTACCAACAAACACAAACGAGTCCACACCACTGTTGCATCAAAATGGAAGCGCAGGAAGACACACAACGCCAAGTCCAACACTGAAAGAACGCCTGGCCGCTTTCATCAACCCGACAGCTCATGGAGAACCAGGCTGGCTGCACTCCTTCAAATTCTTCCTCTTTGGCTCGTATATGAATGTTTTCCTGATTGCTGTGCCATTAAGCGCAGTCGCGCATTACTCGAACTGGGATGCTGCCTTGAGGTTCTCTTTCAGCTTCATTGCGATTATGCCCCTAGCTGCTGTACGCCTTTTAGTGCACTTGGAATTTCCGTTCAATGGTTCTCATGGTCTATATTAGCTTTTGGGTACAGCAACCGACCAGCTTTCGATGAAGCTCGGCCAGACATTGTCTGGCCTTTTAAATGCGTCATTCGGAAACGCAGTAGAAATTATCGTTGGAATTGCTGCTCTTCTGCAAGGTATGTCGCCTCATCGTGCTCAACTAATTTGCCTGAGTGATTAAACGTAATCAATAGATGAGATGCGCATTGTCCAGACCTCGGTACGTTTGACTAACATAAGTACTCATAGATTCATGCTTATTTGGCCGATAGCTCCTCGGTTCTATCCTGTCGAATCTGCTTCTTGTGCTAGGTTGCTCATTCGTAGCAGGTACGTTATAGCTGTCGAGTTCGAATACCGGTTATTAAAGGATATACAGGCGGAATCTATAAGAAGGAAGGCCACTTTGAAGCCACCGCAGCACAAGCGTGAGTTTCGAAGTTGTCTCGCTTCGAACAAATTCTAACCTGACCTTCTACAGTGCCAGCTCTGTGCGTATACATCACAAAATTGTATTCTTGGACGACTGCTAACCAAGACCGCCTTCACCTCTAATAGCTCATGACCTTAGCATGCATAAGTAAGTGGCGCGTCCGTTGCTGACATTTCTAAAACTCATCGTATTGTTTTTGTAGCTCTTGTCATTCCTGCTGCGTACCACAGCGCAAAGTCGCACATCGGAATTGACGATCCCATAGAGGGGGTTTACAACAACAGGCAGGAGGTCATCGACGGCAGCGACTTGCCAGATCAATACAACAACGGCCTCAGAATCATCTCGCGCGGTACTGCCATCTTGCTGCTCGGTGTTTACGTAGCCTACCTCTTCTTCCAGGCAAGTACATCATATTTTGCCAACGCTCGGACACATTTCGGGATTAAAGCTAATCTTTACCATCTGCTCCGTAGCTCAAGACACATGCGCATCTATTCATTGCTGATGCTACCAAGACTCCGGCCCAAATTGAGCAGGGATCGCAAGGGCCCGCCGTTGCCAATGCTGTTGCGTCTGGCCAGCCAATTGTTCCTCAGCTTGCAGCTGTGAATCCGGAGGAAGAGGAGCCTGACATGAGCATCGGCGCGGCTGCCGTGGGGTATGTCCTGCCTTTTCTCACTTCATCGGTATCATAAATTGACAAAGAGTAGCCTGCTTCTCGTTACAGTCATCACATCTTTCTGTGCCGACTACCGTAAGTAACGGTTATATGCGTGTATTCGGACGACGTAAAACTTACTACGTTCTATACAGTGGTTGCGTCCATCGAAGAGACTGCTGAGCGGTATCACATTCCTAAGCCTTTCATCGGTCTTATCCTGCTTCCCATTGTCGCCAATGCGGCTGAACACGTGACATCTGTGTGGATGGCAATGAAGGACAAGATGGAGTTGACGATCGGAATTTGTGTTGGTAGCTCGATCGTACGTGCTTCCTTTTCCCCACACGCCTTTACCATACTGACGTCATCCGATACATAGCAAATCGCAGCATTCGTCGTCCCACTTCTCGTCATCGTTGGTTGGATGTGTGTCTTTTCTCTTCACGTATCGTATTTGCGTTGACTAACGAGCAAATTAGAACACACCACGACCTCACGCTGTTCTTTGCTGACTTCGAGACCATCGTGCTCTTCGTCTCGGTGCTCCTCGTCAACTTCCTCGTGCAGTAAGTCCACCCCGACTGTGTTTTTATGGGGTTCACAACTGACGGGGGTGATAGGGACGGCAAGTCGAATTACATGGAAGGCCTCATGCTTCTCACTCTCTACCTCGTCATCGCTCTTGCTTGTACGTCGTTCTCCTTTTCTCGTCTTTGTTGTCTATTGTCTAACCGAATGTCTATCCTATCAGTCTGGGTGTCATAAGTGCACTGCCCCCTCACAAAGCTGAGGGATCGAAGAGGCGAGGAGCAAAAATACGAAGTCCTTTATTCCGCCTGTCGTTCCCTGGGATGGGCCCTTCTGATCTTTCCTTTCCGCCTGTCCGGTCCTTCGTCTTGTTCCATACACCTCAACTCCGATATAGCCTCGGTCCATTCCATTCATCATTCACGTAGAGAAAACATTTGAGACGGCCGACGGCTTTTTCGCTCTCTTCCTGATATTTAAACCCACATATACCCGGTCCCTCCCTCGCCGAATGATCTCGGCCTGCTGGGGACATATCCCTGACCAACCATACTCTCTCTTTGACGTTCCTTCGTGCTTGCTATCTTGTTTGACAGTACTCTGTTCACCACGTCACCTGCGCTACCTCTTCCTCTCCTCTCGCTAATTGTGTTACCTCTTCATCTGTACTCCCCTGACCTTGTTTGAGATTGTCAAACAGACTCGTACGTTTGGTATACTGTAAGTCGACTACATTCAATTATGTAGCCTGCAATACAATAATCCTCGTCTGCGTACTGTCTTCAGTAGTATTTAAGGCGTCAGGGCTCGTCCGCTCGTCCACTACGGAGGATTTCGCACACGTCTCCAGCTCCCATCATCTCCCCAACTCATCTCACGATGCGCACTGTAGTTTGTGGCCACAGCGCTTCACATCAGCGCCTATCACGCGGTGGCGGCGAGCGTCCCGAATGATATTCATTAGTTAACTCTTCTCTCCCACCAAGTAGTGGAAAGACTACGAGAAACACCCACAGGATGGCAGATGTGTTTGCTCAACGCCAAGTAAGCAACAAACCAGCTAGACATGTTCAATAATCGAAGCCATAACCGTTTACTTATCTATGACAGGAGAATGAGACGGACGGACCGAGTAGCACGACTTCCATCGAATATATGGTGCCAACATGTACGCAGGCCGTCCAACTCCCCACAGAACTTATAGACATGATCATACACGAGGCGAATAACATGCTATGGGGATTCAAGTTGTGCTCTGCGTGCTCCCTCGTGTGTCGACAATGGCGGGACATCGCTTTGCCCTATCTATTCCGTGACCTGCATTTACCCAACGGTGATCGCGGAGTGGAGGAATGCTTGATGTTTTTCGTTTCTCGACCTACTCTCGCGGGTCTGGTAGAATTTGTGGACATATCTGCACTTCACGGGATCAACCTCGTCCATCTGGATTCCCTCATTGGATGCTTCAGCAATATTCGAGGGTTGCACATCTCATGTTGCACCTTCCTGCATCCTGCCGAATTACCTACAAGTAGCCGCCACAAATACACACTCATTCAGTTTGTGTGGTATGAAGACGCCGAAGTCCACGAGAACGACGAGGAATCTCCAACGTCCTGGTTACGTCCTCTTTTAGAAATCCTATCCTTATTCTCTGATATCTCCCACATCGAACTCGATTTTGGCGAGGAATGGGAATTGTATGAGATCCCGGATAGAATCTTACAGGGGTCTGGGTCAAAGACTTCACGACATGGACCGCTGCAGATTTCCTCCCTGTCCTTCAAGAGATCCCCAACACGTGTGGTCTCCACCGTCCAGTCGTACCTCACTTCTTCCAACGCGCTAAGTAACATCACGCGATTGGCTCTCGATCTTCTCGAACCAAAGAGCATGGCCGTTGCATTCAACGAGATGCTTTCTCTCATAGGCTCACAACTCCGATACCTACATATCGGATTGCCAAGGGACTGGGACTGGACAGACATCTGGACCTCCAGCTCCAACTACAGTGCGTTTCTTGCTTTTCATCTATTGAATATTGCCGTTCTCATTGACGATCATCTCCTACCACCTGTGACTCCGCAGCGGACAGACCACTCGTTGCCCATTTTCTCCCAGGATTCTCCGCTTGCATTAACCTAGAAGAGTTTGGTCTATCTGCCATACTGTGGGCCGACTCGGAGGTACTTGAAGGCGTGATTGTTCGGAGCTTCCACGTAGGATGGCCTACAATCGTCCATCTGTTGCTGCTGATCCCGACCAACCGACTTCACGCAATCGACCTGCACGTTGAACTTCGTCGCGAGCCTACGGTTGAAGCCCTGGATAGCAAGCTCGAGCCAGACTTCGTGCACTTGCTGCCGTGGGAAGGGTTGAGGGACGCCTGCCGTCGATTTACGCGTCTTCGATCGCTGCAGTTTTGGCCAGACATTAGTGAATTTGGATCAAGGAAAGGCGACCCAGACCACAGACTATGTCTCAAGTATGAACTACGGGAGTTTGAGTCGATCATGCACGGTAACAACCCATGGGATTTGATAGAATGGAGCGCACTATCTGAGTCAGATTTCTGTGACCATACAAGTTGCGTCATGTACAACTCTAGATCTAGAGCATCCCCACTAGGCCTGGATAACGCTGCGAAATGTGTCGGTACAATTGGGTCAGAATAGATAGCTATCGTAGGACCGTCGTAGGTATGCTCCTTGTTAAATCAATGTTTCGCGTGCGTGCCATGTTATAAATCATTAACAAACTTTGGAGATGAGTCATCTTGAGACGATGACTTTTTCCGTTTTACCCGAGTTCATCCCCAGCCCGATGTCATTGAAGTTGTGGAGTGGGCGCGCATCAACATCTACGCCTCTACATGTCCAACTATCATATTGCGCTGTGCTGTGGTAAGTATCCAGACTACAGGAAATTCTCTCCGAAGAACTCTCTGAGGTCTGCAACGAGATCATCCGCATTATCGAGAGCAGGAAAATGTCCACCATTCTCGTGCACTATAAGGCAACAGATTGCGTGAATGAGAAGTGTTCTTGTGTTATCATGTATTATATTACGAATTGGACTTGCCTTTGTAGAAAGTGAGGTTTCCCAGTGTCTCAGCAACGCTTCGGAAGACACCTCCTATATCATAAGGCTGAGGTAACAGACAATTATGGTATGAGCATTGATTTGGCCCACTATACGTCCGACTCGTACTCACAAAGATGGATAGTCCAAATGACTTCGACTTTACTTCCAAGGTCGTCGGATTTGTAACAATCTCTGGGGCAGCAGGACCTTTCCAAGCCTATACCTCAATAAGCATTGTAGGAAATTACAATGATGAAGACAGTACGGCTTGCTCTCACCTGATTATAAATCAAGACCGAGCTTGCGAAAGACCCGCTGAGGAAATATAACGCAGCGGTATCGATGATATCCAGAGGATTGATCCTCGCCGGATCTGAGTAGTCGTAGAACTTCTCTCCAATATAGGTTAGGATAGCCAATGGAGAGGAACCAATGGCAATTCCAATAGTGAATGGCTGCGTGTAAGAACTTGAGTTGTTCTTGCCTGTGACGTACTAGAGGGCTTGGCGTACGTACTTTGGTTCTCTGAATTTCCGAATATCCTCTACCGACGCTTTGGAACCATGCTCTCTGCTCCAGCTGCTTCTTTTCTGCTACCGACAGTTCAGACGTATCCTTGGATTCAGACTCAGGGGCAAGGAATAAGTTGAAGTGGACTGCCAGGAGCGATTCGGGATATTGGTTCGCAATCACACGTACGATGATCGCGCCCTACAAACGCAGGCATCAGTATTCCGCATTTTGTCCCACACCTAGTAGCTCGTATACCCAATCGCCCCCTTGAGCAGCATAAGTCTTGTAGCCTAGTAAATCCACCATCAGACCATTATAAAGGCGCGCGGTGTCTTCCAAGTTCCAGCCGTCCCTACCAGGAAGCGTCGACAAAAAGTAGCCTGGAATCGACGGTACTACAACATGGAAACTGTTCTTGACGTTAGAATAATTGTTCAGATCTCATCAAGGTGTTGCAAGCTTACGCAGGGTGTTTTGGATCACTTGGGTTAACCAATGGATCAA
>JAXQIY010000182.1:0-11494 GCA_037041695.1 Irpex sp. PG99-01B2
AGCGCGCTGCCTAGCTTAGGAACACCTACTGCAGGGTTTGAGCAAATGCGACTGTCCCATGTCAGCGCCCATCACTCCCATCAGCTGCATCACTTGCTCTCGAGAGTCGACTTGACATGACCTGAACTGACCCACAAGAATTGACCAGCCCCGATGGCGGGCACTGATCGGAAGGTTTGATGCGCTCTTTTCCATTTTCAGATATCGCTATTGAAGCTCCGCGTCAACGGTCGGAGGGCGAGCCCGAGGTTGGGTCAGTTTTCGGCCTCGTACCTCCATGTCCTGGTCATGCTCTTGCGCATGTCAAACGCAAGCATTCAGAGACAAAACTTTAGTTCTGCTTTACGCACACGCCATTGTATACGCACCGTCTGGTGTCACTGATTTTGAACAACGGTGACACTGGCATGTCCAGCTCTTTCCAGCTTAAAGAGCCCGTCCTGCTCATCTTCAGCATGGTAAGTCATTGTCCGATAATTTTTGTTGCGTAGTTATCTAACCTAAGCCTCAAACAGCTTAAAATGCTCAATGTACTTGATGAGACGAGCAATATCCTGCCTGACGTCTCATTGATCTGTACCGAAACTCGTCATGTTATGCCTATATTAGTATCTGCGCTTACCTTTGGAAGACAGGTCCATACTACTCGAATTTATATTAACAGCTGTTGAGAAACATAAATACACGCATTAAAGGGGTTATAGTTAGAGCTCGTATACTGATTACCGGTCAACACCGGCTACCTCGATCGTGTTCACAGGTGAGTCGCTTGGTCCCCATATGTATCAGAACAGCATTGACAGTTCTCCGTTCTAGGCATAAATATTACCGCTACGACAGCTCAGCTGCTAACTTTGAAATACCCACACAGGAGACCGTCATCTTGTTGGCATGATCATCTTGATCTTGAAGGCTGTATGGCGAGTAAGGCGCTATATAGCCTAACCCACCTTCGTTCTCACCCTCCTTTCTCCCCCTTCACTTTGTTACCACTTTCTACGCGAATCTGACGATGCTGTGGCCATCAAGGATGCTCGTTGGAGCTGTGCTCCCTATATTCTCTTTCGTTACTGCGCAGAACTTTCAAGTACCAACTTCATGGCGGGTAAGTCTATCCCGACGACTGGAAATAGCTTGAGATTAAACTACTTTGGTCTAGAAACCAGCGTCTGATCTCACTCAACAAGAACGGCTCAACCTCGTTGACGGTTTTCTGGCCACCGTGATGCCAGACCTGAACAGCGACTCGGGACAGTTCAATCGTATGCGACGAGACCGATATTTGATTGTGGAAGATAGCACGCTGATTGTCTTTGTTTCCCGCAGCTTTGTTCGTACCCCAATCTGCGAGCATGCTCAGTGCGTTTGCGATAGGGGATCGCATCAATGGCTCAACTACCAACAAGAACGCGGTACTCAACAGCTTGAACAAAGTGTTTACAACAAACCCTACGATTATCACCTTGTGAGTATCCTTACTATCCAACACCCTGTCCCACGGTGCTAAAGTGATTGCAGGCCTGGCTCGGGTCTAAACAGCGACGTTGCGTACGTAACATCTACATCACGCTTATAGTTCTGTTTGATTTAACCGTATGCATAGCGTTTGGGGTCTAGCTGCTATGAACGCTTACAGGGCGTACAAGGACACAAATGCCCTTCAATTCGCCCGTTCTGCGTGGAAGCAATTGAGTGCAGCTATGGTCACGCCTGAAGATTCCACCGCGCAAAAACATCCCCTCAAGACTCCAAACATTGCTCCAACGTGTGCAAACGGCCGTAAGCTGATTCATATTACTCTAGTAACAGACTGACGATCCCATGTTGAACTTGTCATCAGACTCGACAGCCGGTGCGGTGTTCTATGTACGTAGCATCGTCGCAGTACAGTCACAGCTTCTAACTTCACTATTATTTACAGGTGGCAAATAATGCGAGCGACACGAATGTGAATGCAGAGACTACTGCGTACGTTGCGTTTTCCATTGGTTAATGAGGTCCAGATACTCACAACTAGACAGCGGTTTCATGACGTAAGAATCAAACCTGCAGTTCCCTTACGACTGCTGGTCTCATTTTTGAAGTCTCTCGGCTCTTCTATACGAGGCAACTTCAGAACCAGACTTCCTGTCCGCCGCCGAAACGTCTGCGGGGTTTGTCACTGGGGCTTTGAACTCTGGAAACTTTATTATCGACACCATCACGCTGCAAAATTGCACTCCGTCCGTGACCTCCTTGTCCTACAATTCTGGCTACGCTATCGCGGGATTGAGTGTACTTGGATCAACAAATGATACTTACGCGGCGATGTACGTGTTCCATATAGTCTCATGGGCCTCCTTGATGGTTAATGACATGGCTTGCTCCTTATCCAGGCGTTCGCAGCTCGTCTCCACAGTGATACCAAATCCCGAATGGACGGATCCGCAGAGTGGAGTCATAAACGAAGGTAGGACCTGTCCATTCGAGCGAAACAATTGTCTAATGAAATGACTGCCATCAGGAGCTGGGGATATCACTGCCAACCATTTTACTCTGTCGGTCAAGAGTACGTACACATCGAAGAGGCACAGTTTGCGTGTGTCATACTTATCTGAGGCTCAGCCATCTATATCCGGGGTTTATACGAGGCATACTCAAGGATACCAGCTGACTCTCCCGAAGCTGCTCTCATTCGCAGCTATATATTTGTTCAGGTGCGCTTTCATTCTATGTCACACTTTATCTCCTTGCGCTCATGCGCCACGCATATTTAGCACAATGCCCTACAAGAGTTAGCGTCGCAACCAGGAAGTAATCAATATTCACCACATTTCATTGGCCCCCCTCCAGCGAACCTTCTGTCTTGGGGACAGTTGGCTGCAGCAGATACCCTCTATGCAGCACTCGGCCTGACTGATGTACCTACTAGGTGAGAGGAATCATGCCTCAGCTATACTGATCTAACTCCATGTGTTAGTACGGTGACCTCGCTCCTTGGTCCAACTGCCACAGCAGGAGATTTGCCGCCGAATACAAGCCAGAGCCCTGGGAGCCCCGCCAGGAAAGCAAGTGGTATCTCGCCTGCCGTAATTGCCGGTCTCGTAGTAGGCGTCATCTTGCTACTCCTCCTAATACTTGCCATACTCTTCGTACGAAGGAGGAGGCGGCAGCGTACCACAGGAACGTCAGCCTTGGAAGCAGCGAACACACAAAGCGCTCCGCGTACAACCGAACCTCAAAGTGATGATGTGCCCGTCAATGAGAAGTACACATACAGATTCTCCTCGGACGAGGTACAAGACGTTCCAGCAACTCCCCGGATATCGATGTCTTCCCCGGATGGCTCATTATTCAGCTCTGCTCCCCCTGACTATGTAACGACGGATTCGCAACCTGAAGATCCATTCGACGACATCTACAGCGATTCAACAAGCTCAGCTGGAGGGACAGTCTCTCGTCGCAGAGTAGATTTGGCGGGGATACAAGGGGTAGTACAACATATTAACAGGCTGATGACAACGGAGCAGGGCCCGCAAAATCTCCCTGCCGCGCCTCCACCGAGCTACGAAGAGTAGTTCTGTATCAATGTCTTACAGACGGACGTTTATTGCACTCAGGTACTCTTCCATACGAGACAGG
Organism: Irpex sp. PG99-01B2; assembly: GCA_037041695.1. Lineage (NCBI taxonomy): Eukaryota > Fungi > Basidiomycota > Agaricomycetes > Polyporales > Irpicaceae > Irpex > Irpex sp. PG99-01B2. Next base: position 3,622 of record JAXQIY010000182.1, read on the forward strand.
CGGCGTATGATGTAGCCACACCTCGCACTGTGACACTTACCTGTACCGTATCATTTCTTTCACTGGGTTTCCTGGTTGTATCGTTTGGGGACATATATGTGTGGTGTTATTTATGCATTCAGCTTAACATTATGAAGATGTACACCGTGACCAAGTTTAGACGATTTCTCAAGACAAACAAGACTCGGGCCAAGATTATGTAAGCGTATGTACCAAAGAGATCCTCCGACGAGCCTATGGAACATCAAGTGACTTGTTGCGCATGCGTATGTACGAGAAGATGAACAGGGCCAATATCACCTAACTGGAACCGTCATGATGGTATAAACCCGTAGCATAGCTCGTCTCATCTTCCCGACCTCCTCAAACACCCGACCATGGTTGCAAGAAACCAACACTTGTATGGGCCATTCCCACAGGCTCTCGCACTCGCAACAAAGCAGCTTGTCGTTGCACTCACACCGTCGGCCGTTACCGCCCTGGGCTTGATCGCTGCCAGACGCCGTCTTCCTCCTGCGTCCACAGCATATCTGCCAGGCTGGGCCATCGCCCTCTCAGCCATCGCGAGTATCCCGCTTTTGGCCACTATCAAGGTCAAGCATAGAGAATGGAGCGAACGGCGGCGGGCTGCAGCCTATGGAGCCTCGCTTCCTGTTCAGCGGCTGGGAAAATGGTTTGGGAGCCTGGATATCATCGCGATGATGTTCACAGCGCTTAAGAATGGGTTTCTTGGTGAGTGGAAACTTGAGCTTACTCATGATAAAAGTGAACATGGTATTTCTGCGGTAGGTGACTTTGTGTGGGACGAGGTGGCACGACTGGGCGAAACCTTTGAATTCTATGTCCTGTGGGAGAGGTCTCTCATCACATCGGACGCGAATATCATCAAGGTGAGCTATGAATACTACTAGAGAATGTACGTACACGAATAGTAAGCTCTTCTTTCCACAGACCGTCCTCGCCACCGACTTTCCAAACTATGTCAAAGGTAAGTGGTTGCCTCTGCTGTGAGAGCCGTATTAAGTAGAACGTTTACTGAGAAATTGTTAGGCGAACAGTTTGTTCAGTACCTGCAATCTGTCCTTGGAACGGGTGTGTTTAACTCCGATGGTACGTCGAAACAGCTGCCCCAGTGCTCGCCGTGCTAAGACTCGGTTATAGGGGACATGTGGAAGTACGTCGATCGCCTGCCCATATCTATTAACCAGCTCACCATTTACCCCGCGAGTCAGATTCCATCGTACTATGACGAGACCCTTCTTTACTAGAGACCGAATCAGCCACTTTGAATTGTTTGAACGCCATGCAGGTACGAAACATTATTTTCCTCTCTTAGTGTGCTAATTCCATTCCTCGTAGACCACGCTATCGCTAAAATCAAGGAACGTCATCGTGACGGCTACGCCATCGACTTCCAGGCGAGTATATAACATGGGGAAAGTATCACAGCGAAAACTGAGATGCATCGCACAGGACCTCATCGCCCGTTTCACCCTCGACTCCGCAACCGAGTTCCTCTTCGGTACATGTATCCACAGCCTCGATACTACCCTTCCGTACCCATGGAATGCCCCATCTCACTTAAAAGTGCGCGCAAACTCTCCCGCAGAAGCGTTTGCCCGTGCCTTCACAGAAGCCCAAGACGTCATCGTCAACCGTATACGTATTGGGCCCATCTGGCCGTTTTGGGAGCTAATGGGGGACAAGTCAGCAGAACCCATGAGAATCGTGGATGAGTGTCTTGTGCCGATTCTGGAGACTGCTGTGAAGAAGCACAAGGAAGCGAAGGCGGCGGGGCTTGAGGATCTTCCGGAGGAGATCTCAGAAGACGAGACGCTCTTGGATCATCTTGTGAAGTACACCGATGGCATGTTTGTTTCATGCTTCGTATGTGAAATGTTGACTCACGTTAATATGAACAGACCCTGTCGTTCTTCGTGACGAAGTTCTCAACATCATGATCGCTGGGCGGGACACGGTAAGTCAGAACGACCAAAGGGATCACGTCATTGTCGACTGTTGACCCACCAATTCTCATGCGTGTAGACCGCATCAATGCTCACCATAGCAGTCTATTTCTTGTCCCAATACCCCGATGTCATGCGCCGCTTGCGTCAAGAGGTTCTCGATACAGTTGGCCCCAATCGCCGTCCGACCTACGACGACGTACGCGAGCTGAAGTACCTTAGGGCAGTTATCAACGGTATGTTATCCTTCCTATTCCCAATATAAAAGGCCGCCGCTCATGACCTGAGTAGAGTCAATGAGATTGTATCCTGCTGTGTAAGTCTGGCTGATGCTCTTTAGGAACTCGATATATACTGACCGGAACGAAACACTTGGATGATGTAGTCCATTCAATATGAGGTGAGTGACCAGTGAATGTATGTGACATCATGCTAATACGCTGGAATGACATAGATACAACGTACATGACACAGTGGTCCGTACGACCGAAGGCGCCAACATCTTCCTTCCGGCAAATACCCCGTAAGTGCATCGACGATTTTATCTCCCAATGTAGCATAGGAGTCAACATTTCACTTAGGATCTCTTACTCCGTCCAACGTATGCACCGCCGCACAGATTACTGGGGACCAGATGGTACGTGACAGAAATCTAACCTCAGTCATTGACGCACCCATATAACACACCCCTTCCCCGTCTTCGCCACAGCCGAAGAATTTGACCCCGACCGATTCCTCGATCACCGCGTACAAACCTACCTCACTCCAAACCCATTCATCTTCCTTCCCTTCAACGCCGGCCCGCGCATCTGCCTCGGCCAGCAGTTCGCGTACAACGAGATGTCGTTCTTCCTCATCAAGTTCATGCAGAGTTTCGATGGCATCGAGTTTGACGGGGAGTCGTTGGATCCGAAGGCCAGACCTCTTCCAGAGTGGAAGGATGCCCCAGGACGGAAGGGGAAGGAGAAGATTTGGCCGTGGTCACATTTGACCTTGTATGTTAAGGTGAGTGTGAAGCGTCTTGAGGTTTTTGAACGTTGGGAATGGATGACTAATTCGTTTCCGTACTACAGGGCGGTATGTGGGTAAAGATGCACGAGGCGAAGGGAGGTGAATAGGAGGCTCTGTACTGGGCGAGATTTAGGGTGCAGACATAGCAAGAACAATTTATTTAGTAAGTGTACGATATTATTCATGCAATCAACCGTTGCACATCCCCAGGATGGCCTGATGCTTGTCACTACTCACCTTCAGTATAGCAACTCTCGCAGAGTCTACTGATGGAGACACTAGCGGTACATCCGTCAGTATTAAGCACCACAGTAAGTTCCAGCGGAATTGGTGAATGGGAGGCAACTTCTTCCGGAGTGCTAGATTTCCGAGCGACTATACGTAAGAGAACCGGAAACTAGCCCTATCCGAGTGAGTAACATTAAATTGAACTCGATTCTCATTACTGATAGCTGTCAGCGTGCGTTAGAAGAAAATAAGATTGAGACTTATCCCATAGGATCGTAACCAGCCTTTATGAACCTCGTTGTGAAAGGTCCGACGGTGACTGTTTTGCGAGAGCCGCCACTGGCGATATCAGAAGGACTGATTTCGATCATGAAGTCATAGTTCTCTCGGAGAGGGCTATATTCCGGCTCTCTTACGGTATGAATGTTCGGAAACTCAGCTATCCGAATGGGTGCCGTCTCTTTTTATGGTAACTGTCCAATATAGTCCAGTCACGGATTTCCAACAGATTGCACGGCAGTACGACTGCTATTGTGCCCATTGGTAGAGTGCGCCCGGACTTGTTGAATTGAAGCACTACCTGCCCACCGTATGTGTGAGTGGAGAACGTCTCCGACACAGAACCACAGTCTGCTGACTTCCAGACGAATATTTCTCAGAAGTTATGTAGTTTGAGGGAGGCAAGCTCGAATTAAGAACACTGTTCCATACCACTATATAAACCTGACGAACCCATTTGACTTTTACCAAAAACTCACCCTTCTTCGAGTTAGCCATCGCTTCATCTTCAGTACTGCATTCTTAATCATGTCTGATAATGCTAACACCAATGTGGGTGAGTGTTGTGTCGGTTGAACGAGTCACAGATAGTATGATGCTCACCTTGTAAAACCAGATAAGTCCCTCGCCGCCCCCAACACTGACCTCGCCTCTGTGGCGGGTCTCGGTAATCCAGACGATGCAGCCCGTAGCGTCGTCATCACTTTCAAAAACCACATCGACGTCAAGTTATCTCTGACCGATGCTCATCTCGACCACGGCATATGGTCTGAGAACAAGTTGCCACCTGAGCACATCAATCCAGGCAAGCCAACCGAACCAACAACCACTACATGGGCTGCCGAGTCACAAGGTTTCCTCACTGGTACCGAGGGCTACACCACTTATACGTTCCCTGATGGCCAAACGGCCGTGAAGGTCTACTTCGATAATCCATACGCGGGAAGCAACAGTTACTCCATCACGATTTCCGGCCCTGAGGCTGCGAAGTACAAGGGCTCGCATGAGGGTGGGTCGGGAAATAATGCGGCGGTTAGGTATGATTTGAGGGTGCTGGATGGGAGGACGGTCGAGTAATCGTACAATACGCACTGGCATGGTGAAGATGAGGTCGTAGGAGAAAGAATGTCTGAGAAGTTTTGAAATTCTGCTAGAATAGTTGTATATTGGTGGAAGGAACTTCGAATCGACAATTTCTGCCATCTTGGACCGAGTCTTTTCCATAAAGGTACTTGCAGCACGCGCACGACGGTTTCTTAGCCTCAGTCGTTTCGATGAGTCACGGTAGTACTAGTACCTGCCACTGCCAGTGCTTGCGCTGCGGCATCGCTTTGCCTGATTCTGTGTCACTACTGTACGAATCAACAATCCCAATCAGCGGACAGAGCGCTCATACAGCGAGCAACTCACGAGCCTCGTGTCTTTACGATGGAAGCCCTGGTGAAGGCGGAGTGGCTGGTATGACAAGCGCTAGAATATAGCCAAAAGAGGCAAGAGCGCCACTACTACGCCTGGGCCTAGGCCCATGGCCAGCCTTGCACCCAACTCACTATGACACACTGAAAAAATCCCTGTATACCACATAAATCAGAATTAGTTTAATAGCAAATAATTTAACAGGCCTATCATTTGCTTGATGCCTTGGCATACTCTATCCTATCATAGGAGCTTATGCCGACTTCGACGTCATTGGATTCATCTTCGTAGGTCATAAGCATACGAGTGAATTTCTGTATTCTTAACAACTGGTATACGCTCGTTACGTGATTTGAGTGGGACAGAATTTCCATAGTTATTCGCTCATACACATCATACATACCTTCTCCACCAATTACAAGTACTGCGTCCACCGTGACCGTCATACGTAAATGAACTCGTCGGACGATCCCACAGGCACAGCCCCATAAGACCGCTGAAGTATAGATGCTATTTCTAAGCTCCGAGAGCCTCACCTCTCTTCACGTAACAGGCTACACACCAATTTGAATCTGACGTTGGCCGTTGAAGAAGTTCAAGCGCGAACGGTGACACCACTAATTCAGTGTTCTCGAACTTCCTTTTGTGGGGTGGCCTAAACGTCATCACTTTGGGATCTTGCAGTATTCTTCTAGGAGCGACGAGCTCGGGATACACCGATGACCACGAGGCAAAAGCTAAAAAAGAGAGGGGTGTCTTATGCCGTACAATTATCAAGCACCATGTATCATTGGTGTATACCGTACTCGCTTATCGATGTTCCAAGGTAATTGTGCGACAACACCAGACTATCTCCTATCATGCCATGTCCAAAGCATACATATCTAACGTGCCTGGTACACGCGCTGAAGTAAAATGGGCTCTAATCACTCTAAACACGCATCTTCGAATTCGAATTCGCATGCGCTTCTCGGTAGACGACACGGCTGTACAGGTGCCCCACTGCGCACCCAAGATCCGAGAAAACGTGTCCAATGATAAGAATGTGGCAATAAGTTATCATTGCGGTTGCGTAACGGGAAACTTTAAGCTTCTAAGAGGTAAACTACGAGTGTGTGCTACGGATCCGAGATTCCAGACGGTTGAGGATTGAGAAAAGACGATGAGACGAAGAAGTATTTAGAGAATATGATACGTGGGCAGGTGTTCTATCTACAATGCAAGATGCGAGGGTACTGGAGGCTTGAGGGTGATTGAGCGGGACTGATGATAGTGTAGAAGTCCCATGTGTTGAGGGTATGTTGATGCCGAGACGGAAGAAGAGAAGAGATAATCGGAGGGGTAGAAGAAGGCAGAATAGACGAGCAAGGGTGAGAACCAGAAATGTATACAGGGAAGAAGAAGGTATCGCGTGAGCTACATGTCGCATGCCACATGCAAAAGAACCAGCATTTGTAGAGAGGATGAGGGTCGTTGGCAGAGGCGACGGATCAAGCTGGCAGTCTCTAGGATCAAGAGGGGTGGGAAGCATCCGAGACGGCACGGAAAGAGAAGTCGAAAAGTAAAACGGAGGTCGTGATCACAACCTATAAGCGTAACGAGCAGGGTACCAAGAGCACCGCAACACGTAAAAGCATCGTAGCACAGATGCATGGTACGGCTGGGTGGTACACCATGGCGGAGCGTGTCGTCCGGGTGATCAGGCCGGGAGGCGAGCGAGGGTAACATGAGCTCGACATGAGGAGCAGTCGTGGCGTCGTTGGCTCGTGGGTAGGCGGTGTTTTGATTGATTGAATCATGCTTGGAGCGTTGATGTAAGGTGGATATACGGTACGAGATGTGCGGCCACGAGGCAAGCAGCATGCATGCGAAGTGGGCGCTGTCAATGGCGGGACGCGAAAATGGAGGTCTACCGTCTATGGCGTCGGTCGGAGCTGGTCTAAGGTTGTAGTAGTCGTAATGGCGGTAAGGTCGGAGGCGAGAGTTAAAGGCATGCTGTGAGGGCAGGCACTCCCGCTATGCCGCAGAGCAAAGTTCTGTGGGGTGAGAAAAGTGGCGCCGCTGGTACACAGCGAAAATCCGTCCTACACCTGCACAGACACAGTGGCAAGGCGGTTAGTAGGAGCGTGTTCGTTCTCGTCGGGGTGAACTGCGGCTGAGCTTTGCTGAGGACGTCGGCTGACCGCCGCCAAACCCGGTGAACAGCCGCTTGAACAAGGGCTGATCCTTCTTTGGACTTGTTGGGCTGCGCGAACTGCTCTTTGATGAAGACGAGCGTGGGCCGCCGTATGAGTCCTGCTGGAAGGAGTCAATGGGTTTCCGCCCAGCGATAACAAATAGTGAACTCACAATCACTTCTACCCGCCTTCCCTTCGGTGGGATAATGACATATGTCTCTCCCGCCCTGGGTGTCGGAAGAACAATTTCCCGCGTGGTGCCATCGTATTGATAGGTGCGGTAGCTCTTAGGTTGCTTGTAGGTCGCCGTAGAAGTCGGTGAAGCATAAGACACAGGTGCGGTGGGTTGGTGGTAATATATCGTTGGCACTGCTGTTTGTATTTGCGACGGGTGTATAGATCTAGGAACAGCCTCTGCTGGGGTTGTGAGTGACCGCCTTGGTTCAGGACGGGACGTATGGGAGAACGAACGATGGTGTGACCGATCGCGCGAAGATGAGCGGTGAGCGTGCTCTATTGGCGGTGTCGAGACTGAACGAGTCGTGTAAGGGTTCGTATACTTCTGCATGCGGTGGTTCTGCTCCTGTACCCAGTTTGAGACACGGTTCTGGGTGGAGAGGTACCGCTCGTAGCCCTCGGGCGAGTAGTCGTATTCTGTCATGATGCAGAGAGAGAAGTGTGCGAGGTGGATGGGGATTGGTAAGGGAACTGAGGGGACAGGCCGGTGAATTTATACGGAGTGGAGGAAGCGTGAGGGGCGATTATGTATGAGCAAGGAATAGGATCAACAGGCGA
>JAXQIY010000183.1:0-16553 GCA_037041695.1 Irpex sp. PG99-01B2
GAAGGCGCATGCCAGCAGCTGATTGTAACTCTCACACCACCCGACATCGCTATATATACCGTGAGTTGTTCCGCGTTTATCGCGCATGATTCATTCATACAACGGTTTTGTATACAGTGGACTTTTGCTCCTGGTGTTGATATGGCTTGCTTCCGCGTCATCATCAACGCTAACATACCCGACTTACTCACTGATTATCCGGAAGGTTTGTCTGTGCAGGAGATTGGTGCGAAGACAGGACTGGAGCCAACAAAGCTCCTCCGAGTCTTGCGTAATCTTGCGTCGAAGCACTGTTTCCGAGAGGGTACGTTTTGATGTAAGATGAGCATTAATCATTCTGATCCTTTGCGTAGTTGCCGCTGGAGTCTTCGTCAATAACCCTATATCATTGGCGCTTCGTTCTGACCAGCCAGTGTATTCCATGGCAAAGCTGAGGGCTAATAGGCTTCACGAACACGCTTTCGGGCGTCTTTGGGACACCCTGAGTGACCCCGAGTACGGCCAATCAGACTCCGTGGACAAGTGCGCTTTCTCCTATGGTATCAAGGATGAGATGCCCGGTGGTACACTCTTCACCTGGTTACGCGAGCACGTATGTGTACGATTATTCCGATATAACTGCAAACTAACACGTTCTCTTAGCCCGATTATAGCAAGGTACGATGATTGAATGAACGCGTGCTAGCTATCACTCATTCATATCCATAATTCCCTGCTTTCAAAGCTATTCAATCAAGGAATGGGAATCCTAGCGAGTGTCACTAATGTACCCGCTGTCGTAAAAGGTAGTTGACTTCCGTCTTCCAAGTTACTTCCTCTTATTATGCTATGTAGAGTTCCCATGGGGCAAGCTTCCTCCGGGGAGTACATTCTGTGATGTCGGAGCCGGCATCGGAACTATGCCGCTTGCCCTCGTAAAGACATACGACCACATCCATTACGTCCTACAGGATACCCCTAACGTTATAGAGCATGCTCAAAAGGTAATCTCCTATTTGCGCTTGTTCAGCAAGCATCGGGCTGACGCGCAGAAATAGCACTGGTCTGAGCATAATCCAACTGCTCTCGATGGTGGAAAGGTTTCTTTTGAGCCTATGGATTTCTTTACAGATTCGCCACTTCCTGGCAAAGACATCTACTTCGTAAGATTACTGACTCTATCATCACACCGCGTTTGACACGCTCGCCATTACAGCTTCGTCAAATCATCCACGACTGGACTTTCGAGAATTGTGTCAAGATCCTGAAGAACGTTCGCCCATCGTTGAAACCGGGTAGCCGTGTGCTTATTAGTGAGCGCTCACGCAGGCTGCCATGTTGAACGAATCCTGATCACTCTCGTCTTACAGATGAGTACATCCTTCCCCCGCCTACCTTCGACAAGGTTACCAACGGAGTGAACGGTGCCAACGGTACTAATGGAGTCAACGGTCATGGCTCCACCCAGACAGCTCAACTCGTATGTGCCATTCTCATGCAGAGCTAGTGTGTTAAAAAACCAGAGCCTCATGTCACGTAGGCACCCAAGCCTCTTCTTCCCAGTTACGGAGCAGGTGCAGCCCGCACATTCCTCCAAGATATCGCAATGCTGGTTCTTCTCAACTCGCAGGAGAGAACTCTCGACCAGATTAAGGAAATTGGGTAAGGTTTAGCACTATTTCGTGTTCTATATTACTGACAGTCCTATACAGGGAAGCAGCGGGACTTCGTTTCGTTAAGCACTGGGACCTTCTGGAGACAGGATTGGTTGAGTTCGCGAAGGATGACGATTTCACGAGGACAGCGTGGGATGCTTGATCTCTCGTTGCGGATGTTGATAAGGGCAGATGACACAATCTTGGTGTTCGCGATGGCCTACGTGATACATGGTCATCGGAGCTAACAAGACGTCTTGTTTCCTCGGAGTTACTGTCGATTCAACCCGGCTGTAAACGCCTCTCTGGAATGTTAGACTCATATTTACACATAATTTACAATCGAAAATATGGGATAGTTTTGAAGTTTCTGTATAGAGGGCACAGCGATGATAAGCAGATGGGAAAGTAGGGAAGATCATGACGACGCTCTTTATGCACAGCTGATTTAGATTTGTACGGCAAGAACAACGTCGTAAGGTAGTTCACGCCCGAGCGCTTTAGGACAATCTCAGTTTGACGAAGATGTTGAGGGTTGCAACGTCGAAGAAGGGCCCCATATGCTTCAGGCCGTCCAGAATAAGGCATATTGAACTCGTTTCGACCCGAGTTATTGGTATGTTGAACATAGACAACTATGCCATCCCGGGGGTCTGTCAGGATTGCAATTGAAACTCAGCTGCAATTCTATGAGTTGCGGAATGTTGGCCATGGACTACTAGTCGCGGTAAAGTAGTACCGACATACGCTCAGCCGGTAACCAGCTCATCATTCAGAACACTTGATGTATGCTTGTACGCTTGGGTAATAGGTGGCCATGAGTACATGAATTGCATTCTCTAGTTGCCGATTGAGTTCATTTGAACTCGGAGCATCTATCATGTCTGCCAGTGATATGACACCCAGCGCCTAGCACTGAACTTCTTTGCACCGTAACCTCACTGTCGAGTATCTCTCACGCTGCCAGCGTTCTCTCAAAGAATCCTGTGAGACGGCCTGTACGGCATGAATTACAGCATGGGACATGATCACATTCCTGGCTGCACTGTCTTGATACTTCATCACGCCAATGATGAATAAGAAGAGAACGACCGTGAGTATGTGACAAGTTCAAATTGAAGAAGTGACTCAACTTACTGTTGTCCCCCTGCAGCCGGTATCGATCCGCCAACATATGTAGCACAGAGATGAATACGTGCGTACTGGGTGCAATACTGAATTGCAAAGAGATCGGGCTGTCAAGATGCGGCAACAGGAAGTTTTTACGTTCAGATGCGCGCATACGTTGTTGGCGTTCCTACTGAGCCGAGGTAGAAATAGTACGCTACGGGCTTGTTGGTCTATCAGGTAACACTTTTACTCCCTGCAATATGTCCTCTACTACAGACTTCACCAATGTCGATGTGCTCATTATCGGCGCGGGCCCTGCTGGTCTCATGGCTGCCATTGCACTGGTTCGTGCAGGCGTAAGGATCAGAATTGTGGACCAGAGGTATACTCTTCGCTTACATTGTGAAGATAAGAAATCTCATATGCTTTTAGAGCAACGAGCGTTTCAGCTGGCCAGGCGGACGGAATAATGCCGCGCACAATGGAACTATTCGAGGTATGTTCTTATGACGAGCGTGGCCGAGAGACTCATTAGTTGCTGTCAGAGCTATGGCTTAGCTGATGGATTCTTCAAACGCGCGAATAAAATCAATATGGTGGTATGTAAGACTCAGACATCCATTGAATATCCGTTGAGTGTATCATGTCATTGTTCAAGGCCTTTTACAATACTCGCGAGGGAGGAGGTATCCAGGTTCGTTATTTATCGCTGCGGTGTGCGGCGTAAATTCTGACTCTGTCCTTCTCCAGCGGAGCGGTAGGGCACCTGTTATCAATGCTCCGACTGCGCGTTTTCCTTTCATTGTAAGCAGTCATGACAAGCTACCCTAATGCCTGTGTTCTGAGCCATTTCTAGGCGACACTCAACCAAGGTGCTATTGAGAGCATGTTCCTTGACGCCTTAGCCGAGCGTGGAGTTACCGTTGACAGACCAACCCGCCCAACATCTCTGACTTTGTCGACGAACGCGGAAGAGTTGCAGGACACGAATGCTTACCCAGTGACAGCTATTCTCGAGCACTTGCAGACCGGAGACAAGGAAAAATCATCGGAAACTGTCTACGCCAAGTTCGTCATTGGTGCCGATGGTGAGGATAGATAAATTCATCCATGAACATCACTAATCAGTGCTCAGGTGCACACTCGTGGGTACGCAGGTCACTTGGGATTGAAATGATCGGAGAGCAAACTGGTGAGAATATCTCGTGCATTGTTTTGATTGTGCATTGTTGACATCTTGCTTCCTAGATCACGTCTGGGGTGCCATCGACTTTACAACGACTTCGGAGGCAACCTTCCCCGACTGGCGGAACATCAGCACTATTAATGCTGCAAATACCACTATGATGCTTATTCCCAGAGAGAAAGATAAGCTTCGACTTTATATCGAGCTTGGATTAGAGAATGGGCTTATCGACACAGCCACCGGCCGTGTCGCTGCTCAGAACATAGACTCCAAGAGGTTGCTGGAGGTTGGTACATATCCGTCTCATGGAAATCCCCTAACTGATGAAGTTGTACATGTAGATTGCTAAAGAAGGCTTAAAACCATACGCCTTACCTCCGGCGGATATTGATTGGTGGACATGCTATGTCGGTAGGTGTACCCGCAACTTCTATCATTAGGTATTGACACTTCCTCTAGTTGGGCAGCGTGTTGCATCGCGCTTCGCCACCAGTGAAAGAGCCTTCATTGTTGGTGATGCATGTCATACCCATTCTCCTAAAGGCGGTGAGGGGTAAATTCACCGTGTTTGATAACTTCAACTTACGCATCCACGCACAGGTCAAGGCATGAATGTCAGCATGAACGATTCGCATAACCTTGGTTTGTAATGTCATAGATGTTCTTATTATCTTTTGCTGAAAACAAGACCAATATAGCTTGGAAGCTGGCCTACGTCTTACGAGGATGGGCGGGCCTCGAGCTTCTGAAGACGGTGAGTATGGATCGGAATGTCGCGAAAAGAGAGTGAATTGATATCGCATACCGTGTAGTATGATTTCGAGCGACGCAAATTCGCAGAAGAGCTCATTGCCTTTGACAAGTGGTATGAGGCCGGTTTTTCAACCAAAGCGAGGTCAGAATTATTTGAAGATAAAGAGAAAAAGGACACAGCAGCGCCGATAGAACCATTTGAGTATGTTGGCGTTTGCACCTTCTCTCACTCACAAAGCTAACTTTTCTAACCTTGCAGAGCTTTCCTGGCTTTTAGTGGACTCACCTCCGGAACCGCGATACAGTACGATACCTCCATAATTGTCGCTGGGACGAAGGACACCGTGTCCACGAACATCGTGCTTGGCCAGCGTCTCCCACCGAAGACTGTGCTTCGTGCGGTGGACTCGACTCCTATCGAAATTCAGGACATGTGTCCCTCTGATACTCGGTTCAAGATCATCGTTTTTACTGGAGATATCACGCAGCCGTCTCAACTGAACCTCCTCAACGCGTTCGCAGATGGAATTTTCAAGGGAAACAGCTTGTTCAAGAAGCTGGGAAACGAAGCGTTCGATATATTCACCATCATCAGGGGTGAAAAGGAAACTGTGAATTACTTGGACATTCCTATTGGCTTGCGCTCACACTTTTACAAGTATGTGTGGACAAGTTCGTTTTGATTCCGTGATCATCCCCTGATAATGCTCTTGCTAGAGTTTTGTTGGATGCTATCGATGTCACCGGAAAGCAAGGCGGCAAGGTATACGAAGACTATGGAATACGAGCCGAAGGCGCCGTCGTTGTCGTTCGTCCGGACGGTTATGTGGCCTCTATTACCGGACTTGATGAACCGGGCGAGGTAGTAAAGTATTTTACTAAGTTCTTGAGTATTTGAAGCTTAGTTTTGCTGGCTGAGGCTACGGTCCCACTGTTACAATTCTGCTATTTTCTGCTCTTGTTTGTATAGCTACTTGTAGAATATCCAACTATCTGATTGCACACAGCACAATGATAGTATCTGCTGGTGGTGTATGCGATAGAAACTTATCTACATCTTGACTGATTTCTGCGTAAACCTTGATATGTCTCCGCGCTGTTCATACTCGAGCTCAGCCTGAGGCTATCCTGCCTGGTGGAATCGATAGCTTGCAGAACGCCGACGAGTTGCGGTCACAACGCAATGTATGCTCGTCAGAAGATAAAGGCTTCTAAGTATATCATGATCTGTTCCATTCTTATGCAGGTTGTTTCGTTGCCGTACAATTCATACCATATCGCCTTCCTGACGGAAAGAGAATTCCGCTGGAATGTGAACAAACTCAGAGTCTGATACTTACATAGTGGTAGGCGAACTTGAATGCGCTGGGCGACGTGACAGATTACTAATGCCAAGGCTTGATGTGCCCAATTGGCCACTGGCAGTGGATGACTCAGCCCATTCGTACCACTGGTGCGGACGTATTATGTATATTCTTGTTGCAACTTGAGGTGATTCTCAGAACTTCCCCAATCTATCTACAACTTGCATGATGGAAATGATACCGTGCTTAAGCAGTCTCATGCTCTTCTGAGGACCCTTAGGTTGGCGTGAACGACGGAATTAGGGCACAGGCGCGACAGGAGCCTGAGTTCAAGATTCAAATCGAGGACCTCGCTGTGGTACGTTCCCTTACCGATGCGCGGCGTTTTTTCCGGCGGGCCTGCTCGAGAACTTGTGCTCCGAGTCTTTGAAAGCTGCGGACTCTGCGTACTTAGTAGATTTGGACGGAAGCAAAAAGCGCTCAGCACAAAGCGGAATCCAACCGAACTTTTACTTAACTGGGCAGGTGGTGGCTGTACCCCTTTGAGGGACCCCGGAACTTTTGAACTCAGCGGTCGAACCTTCTTTTGCCCTTCTCTCGCGGACGCGTGAGAGTATGAAAGCGAGACTAGGCTATGCTCACTGGCATGCTCATGCAATCACCAGAGGCAACAGCAACAGGTGAGAAAATGGCTCTATGTCATCGTATGTCGCGTAACTCGCGGAACACGCATGGAAACAACATGAACACGTCAGTACGTCTGCAATCTTCGAGTTTACGTTCTTCTGTTCATCTATCTCTAGAGCTTCATTCGATCACATCGTAGGATGCGCTGTGCAAGGGACCTATGTGTCACGATGTTCCCACGTACGTTCAAACTCTGAAGTTACCAACGCTTACATGAGACTCGAACCTAGGTACAACTGTACGCTTTAGGGTTTGATTTGAAACCATCGAAGGAAGCCCTGTGTATCATGCGATCTTAAGACTGGCTCGGATCACGTATTCCCAGTGTTTTAAGGTAGGCCCTATACTGGCAGTGTAGGGTGTCTAATGCCATCTTCCCTGCGGCATCGGACCACCAGCATCTTGACGTATCTACTCCTGCTGTGAGCACTTTGCGCAGTAATTAAAACGCCGGTGAACTGAGGGTCCGGGCTGCAAACCACTACTGGGGCGAACCAATGCTCCACGAGGTGTTTGTGAGTTCCTGATTCTACGATGAGCTACTGAATGTCGAGAATTCATCCATCTTTGTTCACCCTCCTTCTACAGGTCATTACCTGCCGGTGAAGCCGCGACCAGCACCGTGCACTCACACTTCTCAGCATCGCGACATCACTCGATCCAGGTTCTGCTGCTTCCTGGCCAATTTATTGTCATTGGGTGAGCGCAATGTTTCTCACTGGCACTCCCTCATTTCTATTAACTCCCATATGAGGATGCTTTTTCCGGTCAGCGAGAGTGTATTGATTTGATGTTACTGTTGCTCAGCACCACTCGTATACAGTGATAGCCAAACCTATGTGCCCCGCCACAGTTATCAAAAATTGGCGAGAGACCACATCCCTTACTCTCACTGCGTTCTATTTAAGACCCATTGTAACTGGCTTGAAGTCAGCCAATATCTCGAGGCTCGAACCCAGACAGTACTGGCCGTGACGTTCTCCACATGGCACCGTCCGTTGCGCAGCTGCGAAGTATGTGGTAATATTAATTCTGATATTCTTTGAGCTCAATGTTGCATCTACAGTCGTCAACTGTGTTCTCTGCGGTTTTGGCCTGCTGGTTACTGCAATACGTCTGGGTATACGATACCGTAGGCGAAAGCTCTGGTGGGACGACTTCTGGATTGTTGCCGCTGCAATCTGTACAATCGTCCTCATGGTTGCCAATTTTTACCATACCGCTGACCCTGGTACGACAGTCTCACAATGCCTTTGAAATCAGAGATACTGATTGTCTTCGTTAGACTCACTCTCGCGGAGCACTAAGATTGCAGTATATTGGCTGTATGTTGTATAACACATTCTAGCTCAGTACAAGTTTCGTTTACCACTAACGTCGTGCTCACACAGATGCATTCACTTTTATTATGCGGTTACCTGGTAAGTAATTGCAGCCGTACTAGATTTGTTTTCCACATGACACACAATGATAGGACTTCACGGTTGTCTATCCTCTGTACCGTGATTCGCATCACAACGACTCCCCGTATGCGTCGTTTTCTCCACATATGTGTTTACCTCTTTATCATCTCGTGGATCGTCCTATTTGCGCAAGTATTCTGGATTTGTATCCCAGAACAGTCCTGGAAGAGCCAACCAACTCCACAATGTTTTCTGGGAGATGATGCCGCTGTTGCGCAGTCCATTAGTACGTGCAAGCAAAGTGAGCGACCAGTATACCCGCATCTAATTGTTCTCGATAGCTTTCATAGGAACCGACGCAATTTTGGTGTATGCACCGGTCCAGCTGATTTGGAATGCGAAGCTCCCACCTGGCGCAAAGCTTCGTCTCACTACTATCTTTGCGGCGACATTGCTCACGACAGGCGCAAGCCTGTACTATATCTATGCTATGCTACGCATCAATGGCATCACGGAGGAGTTTGCTGCGACAGTCCATGTGTGTAATGTCATCGTTTACCCTATTTCCGTCACTTACAGCTCTGTCTTGATAGGATGGAATCAGCCTCCTGGTCGCAAACCTCTCGGTCATTACTTCCTTTGTTTTCGGCGGTAGTTCATCCTCAGCATCGTCGCAGGAGCGGAGCCCAACGGTATGGCCTAGTTCGCGACGCACACCTGCGAGATCGTTTGGTTTCCTATCTACGATCGGACCTGATAAGGCGCCGGAGCCAGCACACGTACAATTCCACGTGGAAGTAGAAAGAGACTACCAGACAAAGTCAG
Source organism: Irpex sp. PG99-01B2 (assembly GCA_037041695.1). Lineage (NCBI taxonomy): Eukaryota > Fungi > Basidiomycota > Agaricomycetes > Polyporales > Irpicaceae > Irpex > Irpex sp. PG99-01B2. The sequence continues at coordinate 8,903 of JAXQIY010000183.1, forward strand.
AGTCGCTTGACGAGGTCGCGGAGGCACCTGGCACATTTGGGAGGCAAGGCGATGCAAAGGATGACTCGCAGATGCCTATACCTGAGGTGATTGAGTTGAGGGATATGATAAAGACAGTGTTACCGGATGAGAAAGCACATTTGGCGCCATAAACTCTCGTAGCAGCCCATGGTCATGTTGGGCCCCAAGTTTGGATGTATTCGCAACTTGAATGGCGCTACCCATTTGTAGCAATTGTGGAAATGGCTTGGAATAAAAGTTATGCTCAAGTTAGACACATGCATGCACTTTTTCAAAACTGTATTCAACCTTGGGACGCTCTTAGTTCCACAATACTCTCAATAAGCAAAACGTAAGCCTGCAGCGCGGACAATTTAGTATCCTTTGAGTCCACGGCAAAGGCATTGAACCCGGCCAGTCTCAGTTCCAGCCGTCGTGAGCTCTTTCTATAATTATAAGGAGCCTGAGGCGGAAAGGCAGTGCCTTGCCTGCGTACGATTGGTATCAAATCTATAGACGTTTGGTTTGCTGCCGGTCATGCATACTTTTATTGCTACTTATGCATCATCAGTGAAATTGAAATGTTTGAATTAGAACACCTGCCGTACTTATCGATACTGATGCCTCGTATAAGTAGTCCTACGTTGCACGTCCGGTGATTGCCAGTCGGCCTCAAGGCTCAGAGTCCCGGCCTGCGAGTTTTACCGTACCGTCATGGGAACGTTTCTGACAACGATCGCAAGTAAGAAGAGGTACCATCTTCAACTTCACTGAGGCTTGATCAAGCCTCAGTGAACTTTCCAACTAGACCTCAAGAGCAATCATTTATAGCTTCCGAAGGGATGCAAGAATGCTGTCAACGATACTCGAATTTCCCCAGCTAGGGCTGATTTACGCCTCCTTGTCTTATTGACAGTCCCGTAGCTATCTACGGATCTAGGAGTCGATGTGTCAGTGTGTAGACTTCCCGCTCTCAAAGGATCTGACGGAAAAGATGTTCAAGACTCCGAGCGCGTACACCTGAGCTCTGTATTCACTGCATTTGGTGGCGTTATCACTTGGGTCCTTCAAGTTGCGGGATTGTGTAGTGCCAGGACCAAGCCAGGACGCCTGTGTATAGAGGACATTTTGATGTGAATCCTGCCAGTGTCTCTTTCACGATCACTGTCTATAGCCTCCGCGTTGACTCGGATGTTCCGTGCGAATTCGAAAGAACTTTACCTCCCGGTCTGGCTCACTTGGACATTCACGCGGAAGCTTGAAGTTCCATCACAATCGAATGCTCTCGGCGCCGGCGGTGATGCATGATGTATTGAGACGCCAGCTGCAGTACATCCCGAATTCTTGCTCTACGTTGCTCATTGAGCAAGCTTACCACTTTGGATAACGATACGCGTCTACGTGGGCGCCAATTCTGCTTTGTCAGCAGCCGAGTTCATCGTACTCGTACAATTATGTCCCCGTTATCGTGATTCGTCATCTCGCACCGTTACAATACCTCTACTAGTAGAATGAATGGTAGGTCAGTAAAATATCATGTAACGGGAGCAAGAGCTGCCGCCACCGTGAGTGACCGTTTCGAGTCAGTTATACTGGTACTTGACAGAGCGCTTTCGTTTCCGAGCCACACGTTAGTTTGATCTTCGAACGTGTCTTGTCATCGAAGTCATCCGAGTCGAAGGTATGTTTGCGTCTCCAACTCAATGAAACTACATTGGTCCCCTCTAACAGAAAGTGATTAAATTTGTGATCATTGAACAAAACAATATTTCTACTTCACGTTGCGTCGAGTCTTCGATAACCGCTCCAAGTCCTTACCTATCAACTGGTGCAGAAAGAGCTACCCGGGCAGGTTAACTTTCATTTGTCAGACGAGCTGCTCGACCGCTTCTGTGCACCGAAGACTATCAGGTATACGTCATCAGGTCTCATTAATCATTCCGGACTGGTAGAATGAATTGGTGCGTGCTTGGCGTCACATCATAGCTTTATCTCATATGAGACAGTTGATCATTATTGACTCACTTGACGAAGAGGAGTCTGAGCAATGTGAGGATAGTACACTTTAATTTCCCATGAGTGTCCAGCGCCTGTTACCCCTGAGCGTGAACTACCAGTACTTATCAGTGATTCTAGGGATTTTTCAATGTGGAGTTATGCCTCAAAGCTCTTTGGAAACACGTGGAATCATCGTGTAGCACATCTCACGTGGGGAAAGGATACTACATGAGCTGACAGCATTCATACTGCGTGCGCAAGGACAGCAATAGATGGAAATATCAAAGCAAGACTCACGGCTTCTTGCTTCTGATAGATGCTCCGATACAAGTCTCTGAATCCTACTGCCACTCTACGCCCCAGCATCCATGGGATGCGTGAACGGTGTAAGCAATATTGAGATTGATATCTGTTAGAATGGGTCTCACGAGACCGAACAGAGCCCTTCTTCTTGCCGCCGCTTGCGTGTGGTTGCCAAAACTTTCGGTATGGGCGTTGTAAAAATTTATTTGACACAGGAAATGGCTCAACCTATCATTATAATAGGTACGTACTTCTGCCCAGTACGTTGTGTTGCGACCTGTAACGAGCCGCCCAATTGGATCTGTCTCTCTTCTCCAACCTTGTCGACTTCCTGACTTCCTTGACTGAAGCCCCAGGCATAGTGACGATGGATTCTGCAGCCTTCAATGCCGGTCACCAGTCTTATGGCGACAAGGAGGTTTTCGTTGTCATTCAAGACCTTCCTGTCCACACATCCAACCAAGTTTCTCGATGTGCATCACTCGTTGAGAGGCAGCCTGGAATACCCTCTCAAGACGATAAAGAGGGTGCCCATCGTGTCGAAGAATGGGATGGGGGTTGGGCTGCATGGTCCAATGTTGCTAGTGGGTGCGTATATACTCAACATACTGGACTGTATGCTTACTTGCATTTGTATAAGGTGGCTGATCATGGTTGCGGCGTTCGGGGTGCAGAACGCCTACGGTGTGTTTCAGGATTTTTACACGAAGGCTAATACCGCCTCTCCGTCCTCGATCAGCTGGATTGGCTCTCTGGAACTATTTTTGATCACCTCGATGGGTATCGTCTCCGGGAAGTTTGTTGACCGAGGATATTGCCGTCAAACAATATTTGCTGGATCCTTACTGTTCGTATTTTCGTAAGACCATCAAGTTTTATTCTAATTCAGTTATTTATAACTAATATATACCACAGATTCTTCATGCTCTCTATAGCGAACACACAGAAATACTATCAGCTCATCCTCTCCCAGGGCGTAGGAATGGGCCTCGGTGGAGGACTGATTTACATACCGAGTCTCGCGGTGCAGTCTCACAGATGGCGCAAGCGTCGTTCCATGGCGATGGGTATCGTTCTCTCCGGCAAGCTTCGTCTCCTCTGTAACGTGCTCTTTTGATGAACTGTTATAATTATGCACAGGCTGTTCTGTTGGCGGAATTGTTTTCCCCATCATGTTGAACAAGCTGTTGAGCAATGGCGTCAGTTTTGCTTGGACAATACGTATTGCCGCTTTCGTCGTCCTGGGGTGCCTCGCGGCTGCCAACCTGCTGCTGAGGCCACGTGTGAAACCGTCGGCATCAACAACGTCGATGGCTAGCCAATTCAGGGTGCTGTTGACAGACGTACCATACATGTTACTCGTTTCTGGGTAAGCTTATTTTCTTAAACTGTACCTACATTGGTCGCTCATAACCCTCCTTTCAAGCGCATTTATCTCTCTGGTTGGTATATACTACCCATGTATGTACACAGATCATGATATCCCATCGCAGCCATCTTCTAATCCTTCACTTTGGCTACTAGCATTTTATGTCCAAATATTTGCTCGCACCCATGGCATCCCAGACTCTGTTGGATTCTACGCTGTATGTTTGGACCGACGTCTCTACATGAATTCCCTACTCATATTCTCACGGCGAATCAGCTTGCTATCCTCAATGCGTCGTCCATACTCGGACGTATCATTCCCAACATGCTCGTGCCCAAGTACGGTGTCTTTAATCTCCTCATCTTTAGTGGTGTGGCCTGTGCTGCCGTTATCTTCGCCCTATTCGGAATCAGTACCACTGCAGGCATTATTATATTTGCCATTTTGTCCGGATTCTCAAGCGGAGCATGTACGTACGTTATCATGAAGAATGCCCGACTTCTCTAACTTAGTATGCATTCAGATCTCTCTGTCATCGGAGTAGCCATCGCTCTGCACGCTCACGACCCAGCAGAGATTGGGTAAGTCGCCTCCAATATTCTCATGTGTCCATCTATGAGCACTTACACTTCATTTCTTCGTCTTTCCCGCCTTCCACTGTGATAGGCTGCGTATGGGTCTAGCATTCTTCTTCGGAGCATCAGGTGCCTTGATTGGGGCGCCCATCAATGGCACACTCCTCGGAGATGATGATGTCTGGTCAAATACGCTTATTTTCAGCGGAGTAAGTACGAAGTGCTCCCTCTTCAATATCCCTGCGCGAATGAACATCTTACTAAGTTGATGTGCCCTTTCCCCACTAGGTAATCATCCTAGCAGGTCAGATCCCCATCTTGATATCGCGTCGCATGGCTGCCCAGAAGCGAGATACTTGGCTCGTTTAGGCCCCCAGATGCCTAAGGTGATATATTTGGAGCATTTTCTGTGTATGTCAGGGGTTACTCGACACTTTAACGACCACAAGCAAGGTCGTCGCTGCAAGCAACTTGTTGAACTTGAATAGCAGTTTCAGTCGTTTGCGTTATATTCTGATGACTGTTCGGCGGTCCCTGATATGGATCCGAGCGTTTGGATGTAAAGGAACCACATTCGTTCGCAACCCTGTCTATAGACTCTTACCCAATTGAGCCGCGACCAGCACGCAGACCGCCGTCTTCAGCACTGAATGAACATCAACGATGTGTTTTCGGCGCTTATGTCCCTAATAGGTAGCCCAAGATTTTGTGGCGCACGGCCGGCGATGGCCGGCGAGCCTCGCCGTATTTGTGATCGCGCGACGGCAACAGGATGATGTTGAACGTGAACAGTCCGACCTCCAGTTCCAGTATGTCTTCACACCATGCCTGGCCATCATACGAGTGCCGAGGTAGTGTTCCAACACAACTGAAATAAGGAAGTGTTAAGCATGACACTGACGTTTTGTCGACCAAGTAGTGACCAGTCTGATCAGAAGTACTACTTAGTAGTGGAACAATTCTACTTGAAGGTCAATTATATTACAACAATTACGGCCCTTGAAGAATGCAAGATTGCTGCCAATGGACCTCGAAACTTCCCAAGCTAGAACCGGCTTACACAAGCGGCTTCGCGTCGCTTTGGGGCCCCAGTTACGGATATTGGCATTCTGCTCAAGTCCCATCACTCACTTTGCTGGCGGAAGAGCAGAGACGCACTGCGACAAACGTTAGCTAGATGCTTCTTCGTCGATGGCGTTACTGTAACTACAAGCTCCGAAATTGGCGTGCACGGGCAGTGCCAGCGTTCAAGTTTCTGCCCGTCGGAAGGAAGTCACACTATGATTGAAAAGATGCTGAAGTACTCCGTAAGTTCTAAATTTACAACCGTTGCTTACCTTTTATTGACGCCATGAATAAATTTCCACAGTCTCCCTGTCCTGCAGGACGCCTGTGTATAAGAGGCGGCTCTGATGCGAATCCCGACCCTCTCACGATCGTTTTCTATGGTCCCCTCAGTTAAGCAGCTGCGAAGTGAGTGCCTCATATACCCTATGGTTTGCTGATAAACCTATGCTGAGCAACGTCTTTACCATCAATCTTGTTCGATAGTTGTGAACAGTGTTCTTTGTGGGGCTGCGCTGTTGGCCACTGTCGTCCGCCTATGGATTCGTCACCGCCGAAAGAAGCTGTGGTGGGATGATTTCTGGGTCGTATTCGCTGCAATCTGTACTATAGTGCTGGTTGTGGCAAACTTCTACCATACTGCCGATCCTGGTATGCTTCTTTCCATCTATCACGTCCAACAGATGCTGAACGCTTTGCAGACTCTCTTTCGAAAAACACAAAGATAGCGGTGTATTGGCTGTGAGTTAATTCTTATCGTCGACAAAACCAGAATGAACAGACTAGCTACAGATGTATACATTTCTACTACGGAGTCACATGGTATATCTCCACACTTGCGAGCCTGCATAGCAGACGATTAACACTTGCTGACATAGGACCTCCCGGTTATCTATCCTATATACGGTCATTCGCATCTCGGCGGGCAGAATGCGACAATTTCTCAAGCTGTGTGCCTGGTTATTTGGCCTTTCTTGGGTGATACTTTTCGCTCAAGTATTCTGGATCTGTATTCCTGAGCCGACGTGGAGAGACGACCCAACACCTCAGTGTAGATTGGGAGATGATGCGGCCATCGCGCAGTCGATCAGTATGTTAATTTGCTTTCTCAAATTCTTCTGCAGAAACGGTGCCTTATATTACACCCGTCCATAGCATTTGTTGGCACGGATGCCATTCTCGTCTTCGCTCCTATCCAACTCATTTGGGGCGCCAGCTTGTCGCAAGGAACCAAGATCAGGCTCATTGCTATTTTTGCCGCGACAATATTGACTACTGCCGCCAGCTTATATTATATCTATGCTATGCTTCGTATCGGCGGTATCACTGAAGAGTTTGCAGCAACCGTTCATGTAAGTCATTCTCTTATATCCGTCCCGATGAAGTTTATCTGACGTTGCAATACTGTTCATGATAGGACGGCATAAGCCTTTTGGTGGCAAATCTCTCCGTCGTGATGTCATTCTTCTTCAAGCTTATGCACAAGGAAGACACCTCAAAGGATAACACCACCCCTATCTCATTCTACCACTCACGTAGACGTACTGGTCCCGCGAAATCCTTTGCATTCTTGTCGACGTTCCGTGGCGATCACGAAAGGACTTTACCTTCTCCGGCTCACGTGCACCTTCACGTCGAAGTAGAGCGAGACTATCAATCGCGGAAATCGTTGGCGGAAGATGTTGGACCTGCAGTTCATTACAAGTCAAGCGATCTCGTCGGTGACTCGAAGAAGGGTATCGATGCAATGGGAGGGCAAGAGACGTTTGAATTAGACGATATGTGGCACAAACGTCGTGAAACGCAGGTTTCTTCCGGCTAATAGATACCGTCACTGGCGCGCTTTCATTTCCGATACACGTCGCACGTATTGAGTTCATCTTGGAGGGAGTGTTCTGCTCTTGAAGGTGTGTTCGCGTTTCCGACTCAAGAAACATCGACCTAATTAGTGATCTACTGCTTATACAGCGTCGGCCGTACTGTGCTCTGATCCGTGTGAGCAATAGAGTCGTGTTGGCCGCTGTTGAATGAAAAATGATTAGAGTTGTGATCATTAAAACGCAATGATACTTGACAGTGCATCACTTCGACACTGTTCTTCGCCTGACTAGTGCAAAGCCAGCAGAACCTGGCATGTCAATCTATCAAAAGAAATGTTTTGTTACTTCGCTGCGCCGGAGGCTGATATGTGCTAGCAGACGCGTGTCGCACTCACACACCTAACTCCGGACTAAGAGAATATCTCCGGTACGTCCTTGATATAAAATCGAAAGCTTGTTACTCACATAACGCGGCTAGTTAGCGTCTTCCGGCCTGACCAATAGTAGCATGGGGCGCGTGG